>CAJDYZ010011863.1:14370-27701 GCA_903986555.1 Heterotrigona itama
TACTATATTGCAGTTTGAATCGATAAAAACGAGTGCGTATCGTCGAAGAAATTTGAAAATTTTCGTCAAAGTTTTCATCTTTATCGAGGAAAATCGTGCCGGTAACTATATTCAAGAATTATACAAATTTTTTCGAGATTTTCGATGGACAATTTAGAATATTCAGAACAAACCCCAATAAATATTGAAGAATCGTGCACACTGCAAAACAATGCAAACAATAAATATGTAGTACCTGCAAAATATACGTAGTGTTATTGATCAAAGTAAGATACAATCAAAAATGTAGTCATTTTATGATTAATGGTTATGAAATTAAATCAATCTAACCTAACCTAACTTAAACCTAAAACCTTGGATTACAATGACTTTGATTACTTCCATTATTCATTATCAATGATTCTGCTGATTGTGATAATTCCACGTTAATCATTAATCATTATTCGTAAATCGTTAATCGGATTACGTTTTACTCAACTCTGACCCCTAGGTACATTTCGCATCTTCAATTTTTCGAAATATCCACGCTGCCATGTTGCATGTAGAAACGACCGTTACCAACACTTTTGCTAATTCGCGCATTACTAACGGCGCGAAAATTATTTCTCACGGACGTTATTATTTCTGCCCCACTTTCCGCGTTATTAATCGCTTTTTTTTTAGTTTGGCACTTTTGTTTTCCTACCGCAGCTACATTTATTCCGTATAATAATCGCACTCATCATCGGCGATTTACATTGTTGACCGTTTCAAGGCTCTTCCTCTTTCTCTCTTTCTTGTCTTTCTCTGTCGTGTTGACATTCGAATGCATTTCGCATTGTGGCTACGTGCAATTCTGCTTCGACGCATCTCCGTCGTCCAGCGAACGCACCACGCTTCATCGAGATTGCACAATCTGTTAGCGCCTCCTGTCAACAAAATACCAGGTTGATGAGAATGCATGTACATCTGTATCTCGCAGGCTACTGACCGACAAAACTCGCTCGATGGAAACTAAAATGAGAAAGATTTCTATCCATAACTGGTTAAATCAAATTTCGACTCAAGATTGAGATAATTCCAACAGATGTCTTTTTTTTCGATTCAAAGATTCTGTTTGAAAGATCTTTAATACTATGGCAATTGTACGTTTTATGTAGGGAGAAATATATCTGTGCGATAAACTGTTTATCTATCTATCCATCTATCTCTATATATAGTCGTGTATATGATGTACAATTTGCACAGATGAGGTTATTTTACCGACTGTAACTTTCGAGTGTATGACGGTAAAGTAGAAATTCGACGACTCTTCTTAAGTTAACAACTGTTGATAAAAAGAAAAAAAGCGATGATATCTACTATACTGGTATCTGATATGGAAGGTGCAGAGCGCATGAAGGAAAATCGATAGAGGGCGGGCAGGTTTAAATGACCGCCTTGGCTTTCGGGACCAGTCGACAGAGTTTTTATTTCGCGTATTCCGCGACCGAAACAGCTGAAGGGCCGAAATGTCAAAAATCCGACGGGAATCCACGAACGTGTGTAATGTCAGCTACAAGTGACGCACTGGCGCTTCCCGCGGCGCGTTTTTCACGCGAAACGATGCCAAGAGGATAAATTATGCCCCGAAAAGAAAACACGTAAGTGCCTGTTAACCAACTTTCTAACCTCAATCAACTTTATCGCCAACATTACATCTCTCCTCTTCGCGTTATTTTCTCTGCAACGAACAACCGTGTTTCCATTGAAAGATTAGAAAAAAAAAGAAAAAAAAAACAAAAAATAAGAAACAACTTGTTTTCTTAGCAAAGCGAAAACATGGGAGCGAGACAGAAGAAAACGTATGAACGCTTACTTCAAAACTCTGGCAGACCTCTTGCCGCCACATCAGGAGGGTCGCAAACGCAACAAGGTCGACATCCTGATTCACGCATCGAAGTACATCAAAGACCTCCATAGTCGTACAGAGGAGTTGTTCTCTGCTCATGCTTCGGAGGCTCATAGTAAGCGAGTTTCTTTAATGCTGATTATCATGGTTGGTAACTTATTCCCAAGCATGGACATTGCTCAGATAAAATACCTAAGATATGATTATTTGAATGAACGTGTCATCTTGACTTGATATCTTGAAATAATTCTATTAGAATAATTTTAATAGAACTAGCAAAATTCATTATTATTTCATTATTCGACTGTCAAACAAAGTGCTACTTTGTTTCATTTTGTATTTTGTATTTATTTCTACAAATAACCTCTCAAATAGTTTCTGATTCTATCATGTACACTTTGCCTTTTGCCAGGATTGCTTGTTGTTCTATTACAGTGAATTCATTCAAATAAAATTTATTATTCGAAAATGATTTACTTGATTTGAAAGTTATCAGGATAAAGTTACATTTTCCGAGTTGTTCTTCGAGTGCAAATAATCAATTAGTGGGAATCATTGGTTGTTTTTTATCTCTGTCTCAAGTAACATTTGTTGAACAAAGTATCTGCTTGTTTTGTAATTCATGTTGTTATTGTTTTTTCTTAATGTTTTACGATAGAGGAGGAATTATCTCGTTTGAAGAAACTTGTGACTCAGCTTTTCTCTCGTACGCAATTGCTGTCCACCCTTCTGCGAGAGGCTGGCATTTCTGTTCCGGCAGAGCCAGCTCTTGAGAAACTATCTCCTCTGAAATGGTCAAACAAAATCAACGTGGAGGACGCGGAGAAGTGTTTCGGCAAAATAGAAGAAAGTAAGTACAGTGAGTAGCATTGACAGTAGATGAGAAATAAATTTCTTGGATCTAGACGTTTACAAGGATATTTGATTTTAGTAAAAAATTCTGAAAGCAAGAGGGAAAAGTCTGCAGAACCGAAAGTGCCTTCTAAGAGAAAATCCGTTACTTCTTCTCATTCGTCTAGTAAAAAGTCAGTGGAAAGTAGCAATGTTTCCAAGGATGTGAATAGTTGCATAGAGAATCAGGAGAATCAAGTAAACTCTGCGAATAGCAACGATGATAATTTAGAGACAGCAGACAGTGCATCGGACGCAGGATCCAAAGAACCAGAACGTTGTCAAATGAATACAAGTAAATGTTCCTTCTTAATTCTAGTTTTGCAAGTTGCACCAAGCTATTGAGATGTACGTTATTTTATTAATTAGGTTCTGAAGCGACAGTCACTTGTCCATTGAATAAGAAGACTAACAATGGTAGGTATAAAAGGATCACAGAATTGAACTTTCTCTCTGACATATATAAATTAACGTTTCAGCATTGCAAAAAGTAGAATCTCAGAGGAAAGTGAAACGGAAAGCAAAGAAAAAGGAAGAAAAGAAATCATTGGCGTCCTGTATAAATAATTCCGTGACGAACCTGACCCCGAACACCCTTATATTATCCGGTGGTAAATTAATGCCTTTGGTAACTCCGATGACGTCGAATATAATTGTAAATACTCAACAACAGCCTGCGAATCCCATAATTCTGGGCAACGGTCAACAGAATCAGATGATCGTGATGCAACCGTTGACCAATCGCGTGCAGAACCCGGTTGTTTCCATTTGCAATCAAGCTGTGATCAATACGGTTCAGAAGGTCACGCTCAACACGGTCCCTAGCATTCGCGCGAACATGGTGGTGGACTCGCAGAACTGGGCGTCCAATGTGAAGAACATAATCAATGCGACGAAGATAGGCGGTCACAAGGGCATTCTGCCCAAGGGTAAGGAAGTGACGAAAACAACGATGACGTACAAAGTTCCTATTCCGGCGGTTCACAAGGAGAAAACGGAGAAATCTAAAGAACATGGATCTAAGAAAGAGATGGAAGTTAAGTCGAAGGCTAACAAAAGTCACGGGAAAAGTTCAAGAAGTCAGCAATCTGTATTGGAAACCATTGAAGAAAAGAGTGACAAAGAAAAAGTGGCGAAAAATGTCGAGGATGCAAATTCCACGCAGAAAACTGTGCTCAAACGTCCTATCAGCACGGAAGCTGGCTCATCCGTGGACGAACCTGGTGAAAAAAAGCGAAAAGCAAACGAAAACCGTGAACACAGTCCAGCGAGTGTGGTACCTGTATCAAAGTCAGACTTTGCTGTGACCTGTAAGTCCATTGAAAGTTTGAAGCATGTTATAGAAAAGATAGGCGAGGAAACGAACGAAGAACAGGATAAAAGTCATGTACTGGATGAGTCGGAGGGAAATACCGAAACGAACGTAGAATGTTCTGCCTTGCTAGGTTCCACTGGTTCCACCGATCAGCAGGATATTTCCGACACTGCAAAGTCGGTGGATGTTCTGACGTCAGACAGCATTCAGTGTGAAACGAAAAGAGGCCAGGATGCGCCAATTTCAGACACAACGTCTCCAGTTACCTTCCCGGATGAACATTTGAAAGCTTCCAATGAAAATGTCTCGGTTTCTTCTGAAACTGATTTCAACATTCCTGTAGATAGTACACTGGAGAAATCGACCAGCAGCAACAACGTCGACCGCCCTGATACTAAATCGACTTTGACAGAAGTAGAGAAAGCGGTTGAGAATTCGGTGGCGTCTAAAAAGATGAAGGATGTTTGCAATCTGGATACAGAATTCGACAATCTGTTGCAGGTGGCACCGAAAGAGTCAGAGATTGTGCAACATGGTGCAACCAACTTGGAAAATAACAAGATCATTCTAAATTTAGATACAAACACCACAACAACTTTGAAGCCAGAAACGAGTGCTGTGGTTCAGACTCCAGACATCACCACGCCGTCGTCGTCGTCGTCGTCGTCGTCGTCGTCGTCGTCGTTGCTTCCAGTCAGCATAGTGGAGGACGAGTCCAAACTGGTGAAAACGTCAAAGGACGAAGCGTCAAAATCTTCGCTCTCTTATAACACGGAGAATTCTTTCGTACCGATTGGTAGCCGAGCCGATGGCCTTCACTCTGACCTTTCAAATGATATATTCGCATCTCTTCAGGTACCTTCCAGTTCTCACAATCCAGAATCTATATCTCCTACAGCTGCGTTCCTAATGGCTTTTCCATTGGTGTCTTCGCTGAATGGTAAAACAGAGGTTTTGGAGGAGGAGATGAAAGAGGACTTCAAGTATCATAGCCAGACCCCGCCCATGCTTCTGCAGATCGGTGCAATGGAGCCGAATAGTTTCAAGCTGAAGACAGCGTCACCACCCCACTCCATTGCTGAGAAACGGCTGAAAGTAACATGCGAGGACAAAAAGGCTATGAACCCTCCTGCGAGCGAGACAGTGTCCACGAACGTCATGGTCTCCGTGGACTGTGCCACGACTACGAAAGCTTTGCCCAAAGTTGTAAACGACGAACCTCTTAGGGAGCCTTATAAGATCGTCGTGGAGAAATCTGCACCTTCCAATTCCTTCTCCAACGCGACGCTGTATTCCATTTCAAGCACTCCGGGTACTACGTCAATTATCAACACTCCAGAAACGGGAGAGAATTGTCCGAGTCAACAGCTGACGACAAATCTAAGGAATCCAGTGGCAAACACTGCCGACGAAAACGTCACGGCTTCACAGATCAACGCGGTATCCATTTCAAGTAAAACCGGTGATCCGAATAATTGTCCCGTGCAAGCGTCAAGCTGTGACACTAACGTTCGATACAGCACGTCTCAGGACTTCCTGTCGAGTTACTCGACGATCGTTGAGAACAATTTGACCACACTGCAGCAGAATCCAAACGATTGCACCAACTCGACGATTCAGGAAACAAATCCATCTGGATTGAGTCAGAACGTCGTGCCCGACGTGTCCCAAGCGCCTCTGATTTCTCATTTGTCTAACAGCAATACGACGACGAATACGTCATTGCCTTTGCAAACGATGCAAATGAATTATACCTCTCAGATGAAGGATAAGGAATCTCATAACTCCCGCGTTGCTTACGGGATTCACAGCAAGGATCCCCTGGTGGATTCTAACATAGTTCCCAATAATCGTTTGAATTATGCCGGCCACATAGACAGAGTTCTTCCCACTTCTTCTCAGAACATCCAACAGGAATACTCGATGCGACCCAAAGAAGCGACTCTGCCAATTCTCTCTTCTCAAGCCATGCAAACTGTTTACGAGTCACAGCCTAAGGACAGTCACGTTCTAACAACCCAGCAACAGAATACTCATCAGAGTTACACGTCCGTTCACGAGAAAGACCACATCATTCACAACTCCCACAATGACTACGCTACGGTGGATCAGAATAAAAGTCTGCCTCGAAAGGACTCGTACTCGACCGGAGGCAGTAGCAACGCAACCACGTCCAACAGGAATCAGAATTACCCGGCTCAGAAGGATCCTATATCAAACTCGTCCGAGGATCACTTCCAACGTAGTTACACGAAAATTAGCAAGGAGGCTGACACCTCGGTTAACAATGTCGTCGACCAGGATCAAGAGCCACAAGGTCACAGACGTGATACCAATTACAATTCGACAAAGAAGATGGATGTAGATCCGTTTGCTCAAACGTTTTCCTACGGGGTGAAAGAGTCTATGAACAGTCAGCCTGAGCAGAGTGTGTTGAACCAGAACACTGACAACATGTATCAGAGTCAGAGGGAGGAGACCCAAAGTTACTCCACTTATTCCAACAAGGACACCAAGAAGATCAGCACTACCTCTTCCAACAATATAAACAACAAACCTCTCATACAGAATACTCCTGTTACACGTTACCCGCAACAGTCAACCTCCTTCGTGGCTACGTCCAACTATGAGCAGAGTACAGTTACTGAGAACCATGCAAAATCGACAACCACCGTTGCTCATAATTCTTCTAATTTCAGCATTCTGTCGTGGACGACGTTCTCTCCTGTTGGCGGGGGAAATAACAATAATCTGGTGCAGTTTGAGCAAGGATCCAGCCAGACAGACAACACCGAGGGAAAAACTATATGTGAGAATTATAGTTACGTTCCCCTGCACAAGGAGAATCCAAATTTCTCCAACGTGTTGACCAACGACGTTTTCTCTGTGAACTCCACCATGGCTAATATGGAGAAGCCAAGGATGGGGAAATCAGGAATGGAAACGCAAAAGCAATCCTTTGTGGATTCTTCTAAAGCTAGGAATATCCAAACCAACGTTCCTCCGTCAGGCAAGCAGAGTCGCATGCAGAATCAAACTTCTTCCAACAACAATAACAACAACAACGACTACAACAAATATAACACGGAAAATAAAAACAAGTCCAAGTATGGGATGGAGTCAAAGTATATTCAGAACGAGTATCCCGGGATGGAGCAGCAGTCTCAACAGCAACAGCCGCAGCACGGGCCAAAGAACCATCAGCCAATGGTGACAAAGCAAGATAAAACAGTCTACCCAATGTCTAATTACGATTCTCAAGTGAACTTCGACTTGTCCGAGGTTAACACGCAAATGAAGTACTCCGTCGAGACTTATGCAAGCTCAAATTTCAAATATCCGGACAAGTCTCAACAGCAAAGTCAGAATAAATATCAACCTTTGGTCCAGGGACAGGTTCCACCGCTGCAACATGATAGCGTTACTTACAACAACGATGGGAAACACGGGCAGCAGCAAAGTGCGGCAAAGTCGAAAGGGATTCAACAGCAACACGCAGTTAGGGCGCCTGTAAATTGGATGATGACGCCGGAGATCAAACATAACGCCAACATTGCCGACATTATCTTACCACCTATTGGGAAGGAGCTGGAATTCTGTCAGAACAATCTGTTTGCTCAGACACCATCCTACAATCAAGGAACACCGAATCAGTTTTATAACAATTACGATGTAGCTGCTCACAGTTTCTCTAATTTACCGGTATTGCAGAGCGAGCCGAAAAGGACCTCTGAAGTGTTCTACTCTGAGGAACAACCGTTCCCTTGGTCCCCCACGAAAACCAGCATTCACGTCGAACAGGGTCAACCAGTCAAGGGTATTGATCAGCACATCGTTCCTTCTAGTCTTCCAACGTTGGTCGGTGATCTAGATTTAGGTACCAACATACCCGAGAAACAGAACTTCTTGTTTAGCCAGGTGTCCTCGAGAGTTCCATCCGATCAGAGTAAAGATACTATCAAGGATAAAGAGGGGAACGTTGCAGGACGTGATTTCCATACTGTATTGAATAACCAGACTGTTCAGCATCCAACAGCGGGATCCTCTTTTCTCTCTGTGAGTCAATTAGTGGAACATGAGAAAGCTGAGAAGTCTCATCAGCAGCATCATCAGCAGCATCATCACCATCATCACCACCACCATCACCATGCACATCAACATCAACAGCAGCAGCAGCAACAACAACAACAACAGCAGCAGCAGCAACAGCAACAGGCTAGAAAGCATCAGAGGAAGAGCAATGGTAGTCCTAGAGGAAACAGCAAAAGGCAGATGGATATTCGGAAACAAGGATCAGGTAATGATCAGTTGCATCAAAGGCACGAGGAACAAAAATCCTCTGGACACACCTTCCCTGAACAGGGATACCAACAGCAGCAGCAGCAGCAACAGCAACAGCAACAGCAACAACAACAAAAATATCAACAGAATAACGTTCATTGGAGAAGTAGGAATTGCAAGAGTAATTACACTGCCGAAGCATTAATAGGGACGAACAACAGCGTGCATGATACGAACCAGGACAAACACGCTTCGATTAAGTTCTCCGCGAATTATTCGCAAAATAAGTTCCAAACGAGCCTGCCCACCGCCGATACAGTCATGCCCCTCAATTACTTTTCAAACGCGGACGACGGTAGCGGTTACGGGCAAATGGTGAATCAGAACTTCAATTCGTACACATATTCTTCTAATACGAACATTTACCCTACTTCGAATTTTATAACCAGTATATCAAACACACCTACCAGTTACATGATGCCACTGCACGATAACACTGACTACATGGAAGCGAATGCGTTCCTCTTGTCGAACGTAACCGTTGCATCAACCAGCACCTCGTCGTCCACGTCCACCGTGACAACCTCCGCCTCAAACGTGAATACGAACGCAAAGAATCATCAACACTATGGGAAGCACCAGAATTGTGACAAGAGGTCGTATCCCACGAACGCGAAGAAAGGAAAGAGGAAAGGTCTTGATGGGACTATGCAGAACTTGGAGTTCCCTTTGTCTGGTATCAATTCACCTCTGGAGGATTATCATCACTCTACTACATTTTTACCACCACCACCGCCACCGCATGCTAGCCCCCTTTATCAGAATCATCCGCAAGCGAATGTGTATACTAAATCGGTAAATGGATTGCCACCACCGCCATCGGTAGCTGGCCCCCAAGGTGTACCAACGGTAGCAACGGCAGGTTTTCCAATGAATCCAAACATGCCAAGAGGAGGGATCGTCGCTGGCAATCACATGACTATGGGCCACCATCCGTCTGGCACGAGTTTAACCAACTTCAATTTAAGTACCATTTTTCCAGAGATGAACGATAAAGTATGTGGACCTTTTAAACACTCTAATCCTTTGTTCTCAAATTGTCTGTGAAACAATGTTTTGTTGATAATATTGAATTTGTAATCAAGAGATGTAACAGTAAAAGTAACTTTTAATTATTTTAAACTTACTTTTACATCCCTTACAAATTTATTGGTAATATTGAATTTGTAATCAAGAGATGTAAAAGTACCTTTCAAAATTAAAAGTACAATGTACAAAGGATTAGAAGTTTTGCCTATTGGAATTGAATGTTGGATAACTGTTGAGTTTATTTGTTAGATCACTGGGTATAAACCACCGAACGGTATACCACCTGGCTTATCACAGGCGAATCAATCTGCACCCTATACACAGAGGACTAACTATCCAACGAATCCTCTCTGCCATTTACCACAGGTGTGTTTATTAATCAAAACGTTTGGCATTCTCTGTGAATTCAGATTAAACAGAAACATTGTCCTCAGGTATCGGAAGGAAGTCAATTTGGTAATAGTGTTCCTCCTCCTCCTCCTCCTCCACCTCCTCCTGGAGTGATTCATTACAAGAATGTATGATAATGTAAGTACGAATGTAGTTTAACGCATCATACTTACATCATCATTACAACAATACATGGATGATGTAAGTATGAAAAACGGCTCATTATCCATTTGATGATTGTACATATGTAAATAGGTAATTGTGTAATTGATTAAATTAAAAAGAGATTGATATATATTTATATGTTTGATTTTGTATTACAATATAAGGTGAGCGATGAATGACATTAAAAATAAGTTTGTAAAAATTGTAACAACGCAAATTCTATGCTTTATTGTATATTTTGTTACAATTTGAAAACGTCAGTTTATTTCGCAATTAGTTTCATAGAATATTTCGTCGAATTTTATACAAAAAAATTGATACACTGTTGGTAAATATATATTATTTATTACTATAATCTTGCAAGATTTGTCTTAATTGTACGTGAACAGCATAGGAAACGAGTATCACAGCACATATTTCCTGTTAAATCAGTTTCTCGTTGTATTAACTAACTTCTTTGGTAGGCGGCTTTAACGGAACCTTTCCAAAAGTAAATTTCTCCGCCATGTACATGCTTTTTTCATCGTCTGTTAATTGATTCTCCAACGAGTAAACATCATCGCCGATAATAGTTGTTGTCATCATTACTCCGAATGTCGACTTTCCAAACGGACCGTTCTCAGCAGCAGTGTTAAAAGTTTGATTCTGAACAAAAGTACCAAACGGCGACGTAATTTTTTGTTGCTGTTGTTCCTGCGGTGTAAACGAATTCGTGGTCGTAGTTGTGGATGTAACGCTCGTAGGACCAAACGGTGAGTTTTTCATATCGCTGAATACCGTCGATGTGAAAGGGGAACTGCTGGTACTAGGTGTTCCAAAAGTAACCCCGGTATTTGTAGTACCAAACGGTGTGCTAGAGGAACTAGCTGTGGTAGCAGTCCCCGTGTTCATCCCGAACGTAGAGAAGGCTGCTGTACTGGTGGCTTCGAATTGCGAAACAGCGGTAGCAAAAGGACTTGTAGTCATCGAAGATGTTACACCAAATGGCGAAGCACTGGAGGTCGGCATAGGGGGCGCGTTACTTTGAGCGTTCCCGAATATACTTCCGGAAGGTGTAGAGGTGGTAACGCCGAAAGCGTTTGTAGATTGTGCGGAACTAAAGGCAGGTGTCGTGGTATTAGATCCACCAAAGATACTGCTAGAATTTCCAAATGTCGGTTTCTCGCCAAATATTGAGCTAGAATTGTTCCCAAATGTCGATGAACTGCCAAACACTGGTGCTCCTCCAAACGCGGGTGTTTCAGGCTGTGGAGTGGATCCAAAGATGGAGTTGGTTGTCTGTAAATTGGAGGAGCCGCTAAATGGATTAGCAGTCGAAGTTTTAGCTCCGGCAAACATAGAAGCGTTAGATTGAGACGAAGTGCCACTGAATAAAGAGGAAGATGATGTTGCTCCGCTATTGAATACTGAAATCGGCGTTTGGGGCGTTTGATGCCTGGCGAAAACATTGTTCACTTGAGTGTTGGTTCCAAATATACTAGGCTGCCCGAAAACGGGCTGGGACGTTCCGCCACTGAAAATCGAGCCGGATGATCCGAAAGCCTGCGTGTTTTGTCCTGTATTAAATGTAGAAGTGTTTGTAATCCCACCAAATACAGTATTAGTGTTGGTACCACCACCAAACACTCCTAAATTACTGCCAAAAGTTGGGGTACTACCAAATATAGGATTCGAAGTTGTAGTTGATCTGCCAAAAATCGATGTGTTACTGGGGATGAAGGTGAAACTACTGCTGAACGGATTACTTTGATTTCCAAATGTCTTGTTTCCAAATACATTGGAGGATGAAGTGCTGCTTGGAAGTCCGAGTTGTGGGGTTGCAAAAGCAAAGCTGGAAGGTTTCCCAGACGCATTATCATTTCTGGTATTCTTGTGTCCTGTTCCTAGAAGCTCTTTCTGAAAGAAAAAAAAAAAAATGTTTTTAATTATTACACCTTTACAAAGAACAATATAAATCGTATATCGATTGTGTTACATACAAGTTTGGTTAGTGTCTCACGAGTAGGATTCTTAAATGCATCCCTCTTTGCCTTCATATCTCTACATAGTTGTTGAAAATGCAATTTCTGAAAGAGACACAAAAATATAAGTGTCAAGATTTCATAGTAATACTACAACAGAAACAAATATGTAGTTGTATATACTAACTGTCTGCTCTACCATCCCATTATTTTGAGCTTGATACATCTCCCATCGGACTTCTTCTGGCGACAAGTCTTCCATGCCAGGAATGCACGGTTTGTCTTTAAGTGGTGCAAAACACGACAGTAACCATTGTCCCCCTCTTTCTGCATTGAGCATCTCTTTCGCGACCAACACCCTTGTTCAAGAATAAAAATTAAATTAATTCCGTATCTTTGTGTTCTTTATCAAGTAATTTCATTATACTTACACGATATATTCATCTTCATTGTACGAATCAACTTTGTTATTAGCTCCTACAGAACAAAAGATTAAATGTCAAAGTGAGAATACAATTTCCTTGTAAACAATAGTTAAGATAAACTGTATATTTTACCAAAAGTATTTATATGTTCGAATTGACAATACTGTCCAAATCGACAATTTCCTTGTCGATAATATTTACAAACAACCATATTGCATGCGATTCAATCTATTTAATCTTGTTATGTACCATTGCTGTTACGTACTTCGAGTTGACTCGATTAATTTCTATGCTCATCACCAGAGAGCGTGATCGTTTCGTCTTCACCAGCGTATTTAAATTTCTTTATTTAACAAAAACAAACAGTCTTTGTATAATACAGCTTATCGATCTTCGAAGACAAATATTTGTACGTAAAACGTTAATTTCTATAATTTGGGCTCAATTTTAAATCCAGTAACTTAAATGTCCATCTACTTGGTTGATGAATCATTTGAAGAACTTTGTACGTAATACCTCTATAAAAGAGAAAAGTTATATATGTACGTATTACATATAATTGATAATAAAACTATAAAAATATTGGGAAAAGTATATTGTAAGGTATTTAACGAGTTTCAGATATTGAGATTCATATAAAATAAAATTTAGTAGTAGATAGTCATCGTATTTAATTACACATACCTACCTCAGGAATTTTATACAGACGTAATCATCGCATTGATTCACCGCGCAAAATACATTACGGATCTAATGAAATTTATCGATACGATTTTTATTTGTTTTCTTACAAAATTCGTAAGTTTAAAAGGGCGCGAGGGAATAAATGCAGGAGTGCCGCCATGGCGCGGAAATACGAATTCGAATTCTCTTGTTGAGGTTATGTTGTACAAAGATCGTTTGTGTATCGTGTCAGTGGAAACAGAATTTTGAAAAAAAAAAAA
>CAJDYZ010011867.1:51936-101393 GCA_903986555.1 Heterotrigona itama
ATGACAAAAAAAAGCTTATAACATACCAAGTGATATATAACAAATGGCTGGATTTTGAGGCGGACGATCGAATTTCTCGGAGTCACGTTTAGTAATAGACATTTTCAGTAGTTCTATATAATCTTTGGAGTAACATAGTTAGTTCGAATAGTGGCTGTTCATTCAGAAAACCAATGCACCAGCTTGTATAAACCCTGACGCGACACAGAAACGAAATTTCCTCGTGGCGTAGTAGTCACGGTTATTAATAACAACTAAATAACAAGTTGACCTTCGATGATACGTCTCAATATATTTTAACGCCAGAACGGGAAACGCGTTCGTAAAACAAGCGCCATCACGTAGTACCATTGAACGTGATCCAAAATCCTTCGTTAACAGAGAGCGATCGCATGCGTCTCGTAATCACTTTGTCATTGTCATTGTTGCAAATAGACGGCAGTAAAGCGACTGTGCGACACGAGTCTGAGACCATCGGCCATTTTACGAGGCATTGTTCGACTGAAAGATCGTGCCAGTCGTACAGCAATCGACATTAAAGCTCCCAGACGTTTTAAAAACGTTTTAGGCCCATGATCTTTGTTCGCAGGTAAATTCGAAGGCCTCCGATTTTTACGAGGATTTTATGTTCGTAAATCTCACGTGCAATTTCACGTACATTTCATATTCAACGGGGAGGATAAAAGAATCACTTTCTCGAAAGGAAATTTGATAATATATCTGAAATGATATGAAAGGGCAGAATGGTAAATGGCAGGATCTTTAAAAAAAATGGCGGATAGGGATATTTTTGTACTTGAACGCGTAAGTTTTCAAGAATGTTTTCAAGAATTTAAGCCTTCTGAGTGGTTGGTACCGAGTAATAGAATTAATATATATTACTAATATCAGAATTAAGTGATTAATTAAAAATTAAGAAAGAGAAATTAATCATTCATTTTCTGAATTATTGTATCAGTGATCAGCTAACTTGACTTGTTTTGTAAACTTTATTTATTGTGCCGATTCTATAATATATACAAAAAAAAAAAAAATGCCCCTCTAAAATCGTTCCGATGAAAGTGTAAAAGTTTCCTGATCATCTTTTTACCAAACGATTCGTGAAGTTTAAAGAAAGAATCGATTCTGAAACTTTGAAACAAATTCAACGTAACAAAGAGAAGACGGCTCAAGGTTTCTCTTTGGTGTGACTAAAGAAAAAAAAAATGTATATTTTTTCCACGGTATGTTTCTTTGAGAAAACAAACCGAAAGAATACTGAGCAGCAGAGGTTGCAAATCATGCCGTGTTACCTTCGACCTCTGGAAAACCATTACGATATTTCAGAACTGAATGTTTAAGAATATTCGTAAGGCGTGACGGTCCACGAGGAGCCATAAATTTCGAACAGTCAGAAGGACAAGACGCAATGTTTTCCCAATTTCAGGTGCAATCGATTATGAGGGGAGAGTCGAGGTTGTAAATATTTGACAGAAGGTCCCATCGGTGCTTTAGAAAGATACTTTGAGAAACTGTATGCTCCAACAAGGTGTGAACAACCAGACGGAATTACGAATTATCTTGTAATGATGGCTCATTAAAGATTCTAACTGAATTTCAATTAATCTCACCAACGTGCAATATTATTTAAATTTTCAATTTTCGACGAAATCAATGTCTATTAAAGAAATGTACATCCGAGAATGACTCGATCACAGCATTATAATTACAAATGAAGGAACAAAGTTCTATTTTTACCCGAATCCATTTACAATTCTATTCTTTGACAATCTTTTCTTCAGCCTACTTCACAATACGAACTTCAACAGTCGAAAATCTAGAAAGTCAAAAAGTTTTGTCCGATCTTTAAACAACGTTGGAAATCGATCGTAGAAACTGCGAGTCGATTAAAAAATGAGTTATTACTCTAATGAAATGACTCGCGATAGTGTTTGAACAGGTGGTTCAGAAAATTTTTGTGAATGTTTTCTTATCCGAACTGTCTAATATATTCATTATAGAAAACATTTCTATAAGCATCCAAAATGCTATTGTGAGGCATTATACATATACTGTCTGTACGTGTTGCTTGCTTCTACTATGTGGTTCCCAACGAAGGTCGAATGCCATCCACCATTCAGCAACCAATCTCTTCATCCTCCTCTATCTTTCCGGATTCCATCTCTCCATCCTGTGTCTCCCTCCACTTGATTTGCAATTCACGGAGCATGCTTGGAACAACAATCGAATGCGGAAAAATTCTTGACAAGGACGCGAATGTCAAGGATACCTAATGCATACATCGCTATCGCACTTGACTTAAAAGCATTACAATGGGCCATCACCGCCGTTAAATCGTCAGAGGTAAGTTTTTCAATCGGCAGCAGTCTATCTTTTACCAATGAAATCGTCTCACATTTTTACGAAACGGATGACCACAAGTATTTGTTATCTCTCCTTTGTTACTCGACCACACAACTATGTTCAAGTACGCCAATCGTGGACAGAATTTCCTACAGTGGTCAGAATAAAAACCGCGAAACTAAGGAGAAAACGATGTATTTGATCCGATACCTCTCTGTTGCTAGAAAATTGCCTGATTATCTTTGATATCCTGATTCAATTCCAATTACTCGAGATTGTTGCATTTGTCAGATTCTTGATTGATGCATTGATAATTAAGAGGTAGACGTTAGTTTTCTTAACAAGCTGGATGAAATACTATAGACAATTTAAATATTGCGGGTAATGTAATAAAACTGTAGTGAAAGATATGGTGAATATATCTACTAATAGAGCATTGGCTTACAGTCGTAGTCAGTTTGTATAATAACATATTTATGTATATCATTCAAGGCAATTAGAAAATTATTATTCCGCGCTCACTTTGAACTTTTATCCCGTTTAAAACCAAATTTTTTTCTTACATTGTGAGAAAGTTTTATTAATTATTAATAGCAGAAACATGTATGTTTTCAAATAATTCTGTAATACATAATATATCCTAAATTTACCGGTCAATCCTGTCCGGAGGATGCATTTATTGTTCACTTATTAAATTTTTCACGTGTATGCAGCACCGAGCAGGAAAGGGTTATACATACCCATTATGCTCGTACATTTTGTTTCGATAATAAAAGTCAATCTCCATTACGGTATCTATCATCTAAATAATACGTCAATCTATTAATCTAACCTGGCATCTATATAAATCTTCACTTCTATTTGCCTGGTTAGTGCAACAGAACGTTTCATAGCAGCGATTCTCTAATTATTTTGGACAATGTATCTAACATTCAACAACAAGGATTATCTGTTTTCATTTATCAACACCAAATTCAAAGCGAAATGATGAACTTTAATAGTTACGTAATATCCATGACCTACAATTCGAGGATTAAATCGCTAATGCCGCATCAAGGTTGAGCAAAGCAAAAACCAATAGATGCGCTGAATGTTAATGTGATGAACAAGCGAACGAAGAGCAAGCGCAGTTAATAACTACTTACCTGATTTTCGCGGACAACTTCGTTTTTCCATCGTCGCGATCGTGATTTTCCATCGTGAATCCTCGCTTCTACGGTCGTGGCCTTGACGTGTCTTGATACGACGTACATAAGCTTACGTTGACGTGCACTATGTGTACACAATTGCACACAGATCACGAGGACATGACGTCTTGTTGGAGCATGAATGCACAGAGCGTCTATGTGTACGTGGATCAACAAAAATTGCTCATAGCGCAATGCAGAAACCAAATTCCAACTACTTCGATGAATCATCTGCAATTAAACGTAATTAAGCGTGTTACGGAAGATCATAAAATCATAAGTGTAACTATTAAATATACAAATTAATAAGAAACTGATGGCTGAAGAAAATGTTCTTGTACAATCATTCAATAGTAAATAGCAATTATTTGTTTAAAAACTGTATTAAAATTGAGCAAGTGATTCGTATTCAAAGATGTTACTTTGAACTAATAATAATAGCCTTTTCATAAGTTTAGAAGAACTGTTTTATCTCATTTGTGTCTTAAAGATTAAATGGCGTAAAGATAAAAAAGTTTTCCAGTATATTTTTCAATTACAAATTTTGTTCAAAAATTATGATGTTACTTATTTTACTCTTTTGGATGCCACTATTCCATTACATATTTAATAATCTATTAAAATCCACGTTATCATATTATAATTAAAAACTTTTATCTCTGATTAAAATATCCACTTTAGTAATTAAGGAAGTCGTAGAAAAAGACAGGAGAAAGATATTGAAAGATGTAGAGTTAAAATTTTGTTCTTAACATGAATGAGGTAATCAGGAGCGAAAAAGTAGCCGATGTAATTTGAGAATTTTCACTTACAATTTTGAAAATTACTTCAGTTTTATCGCCTCTAACACTGATACACTCCTGCGAAGTTATCACGAGATATATTAATGTACGTAATTGATATTATATCATTTTAACTATATATACAATTGGTAATATGTAGCAATTCAATTTTCTGTCTTTTCATGGAAATAAATTAATATAATTCAATTACGTTTTACAAGACAAATTTAAATTTCATAATGCGAAAAATCAAGTTTCCTTAGAGAGCCTAATTTTATAAGACATTTTTAAAATAATGTCAAAGTATAATGTCATAATTATGATCAAAGCGTAATATCATAATTAAAAGCACACAATCATAAATGTCATTCCTTGTTCTACATATACCAATCCAATCAAACCGTAGAATTAATTTGCAAATCCCAAATAAATCGTGCTAACGGCGATATTGTTTGATGATATGCCGAATTCACTTCGCAACGGTATAAGAGGTGTGGAATTCATGGAATTCGTGTATGTACAGAAAGACGCATTAAATAGAAGATCATATCATAAGCAATGTACACGTGCGAATCCTCCACGTGCATGCAAGCATAAGATACACAGAGCCAGTCTCGGGATTTCGGGTCGATAGCCGTGACGTCAATAGATCATACGAGAGAGGGTAAAGGAGAGGAAAACAGCGTACGCTGATAGAGAGATAAGAGAGAGGAGAAAAATAGAAAAGTTGTTTATAGAAAACCAGAGAGAGAACGAGAACGGAACAGGGTAGTTAAAAGGAAAGAGAGAAAGGGAGAAAGAGAGGGAAGATAGTACGCTGACAAGGAAGGAAAAAGAGAGACCATAGTTAAAAGAAGAGAGAAGAGAGAGAGAGAGAGAGAGAGAGAAACAGCCGAGGAGGCGAATGAAGTTCAAGGTTACCGCGCTTGAATGCACGTCCCACGCGGAAAATAGGAAAAGAGGGCGAATGTATTTTCCAACTCCGAGGAGAAACGTGAACATCGGCCGGATGGTGGGCAAACCAAGCGATTTCCGGGGAGGAAATCCGTGGACAAACTTTGCCTCCTGCAAGACTAACTACCACTGATCAGCTCTGGTCACTTTAATCGAAAGCCACTCACGGGATTCCCATTCATTCGTGTAATTGTGATTCGACTGAAAATGAAACGTGTAGGTTTTGTTAGATAGAAATCTCCTTGAATTCTTTCTAGTAAAAATCAGAAAAAGATGATCCAGTCGATGGAAGAGTCATGAATGAGATAAAGTTTCATTGATTTTAACGGTAAGATAGTCAATAATAGTAACATTGTAAGAATATATTATTATAATAAGGTTGTAAGAATATTACTCCAATGTATGAGAAATAACAGATATTTTGCAATTTAGATTCGTTACAGAAAAGATCATTTAAGACCATTAATTGTTATCAAGTGCTAATGTTGATAATTCAACAACACACGACATGAACGTCTATAACAAAGTACGAATCAGATGGTTAAATTCGAAGAAGTGATAAACAAGAATATTTTCTCATTTGATTCGCTTCTTTTCTGACAGTCGCGTGTTCAGTAAGCGTTTCGTAATGAGATGTCTTGATGACATTATTACAAGGCGATAATCCTCGCAACTAAGCGCAATGACGACGCGAATAACTTGCAGCACATTGCATCCTTCTAAATAAACACACGCATAAGTACATAGATATTATACGTGGATAGGTGCAAAACATCAAAATTTTGTATATTTGTAAAGAAGATTGAAATTGGTAGAACGATTTAAATACAAAGTGTTTCTTTTTGTTTATACGTGGATTTTAACTCTAATTAATTAATGAATTCACATTCAATACTTCTTGTCATATCACAAGATTTAAAGAGAGATTTAAGATTGTATTTATAATTTACAGAGACTCGATGCTCAAAGTAACCGACATGAAACGATCCACGATTACTATATATTATTGCTCTTCTTTCATGAATATAATGCAGTTGCACGAATCGCAAAAATTAACGCTTAAAAGGTTCAGTAATTTCACCGATAGTTCGTTAAAAGCGAACATAATTAATTGCATGCGATGAATTGAACTGAGGTCCAAAAATATCGGATTACACGTGAAAAACAACGAAGTGGAAAATAATGAAATCTTTCGAATAGAAAAAAAATGAAGAAAAAAAGAGAAGATATCTTTGGATAAGATATCTTAAAAAGAAGAAGGAGCAACATTAAAATTACAGGAAGTACAAATATTTTATCAAACTGGGAAAACAGTCCAATTTTTCTTTCGTGATTAAAAATTTTCACGTGGTTAGTATTGATGGTGGCATCTTTATGCGAAATGCGCGAAACCTTTCAAACATTGCGGTGGATCAAGGAAGCCGCAGGTTCGCTCGGGAGTGTAATTCTGAAAGGGGAATTGGACTAGATCCTTGTTCCATTGGCCTAGCAAACTTCAACTGGATCTCAACTTTGTTGTCTCGACTCTCCACTGTACTTGGACCGTAATCGTATTTGGGTTAGCATGCCCGGACGTGACCCGGACATGGCTACCTTGAACTTGCCACCCCCGGACAGCCCAACATCAACTCTCAAACTCTTTTCTATCGTGAGAAAAGGATAGGTAATATCTCTTCCAGGTAAAGAAGAAAAAAGAGAGGAACTGGAAATCTAAGAACATGGAAGAGAATTTACTTTTAAGTCGTTCCACTAAGCTTTGTCCTATCTTGCTTTTTATAACTCGTTAAAACTGAATCTCGAGAAAGAAATTTTCTAATATGATTAAGAACTATTTCGTAACCCCGTATTATATAATGAGTAAAAATTTTTAACTTTTAACGCAGAGAAAATATTGATAGATGTAAGTAATATTTATTACTTGTCATTTAATGGAAACACGTTTGAAGTTACTTGCAGAAATTACTTCACTAATTGTTGAACTTATTTATTTTTTATATACATAAGCAACTTCTATTTTTGAACATACACGTTTACTTATACTTTTTACAATTAGATAATATATAAGACAAATTAATTTTCTATTGAGTCGAAAATTATCTAATAATAGGCAATCTTTCGACCTTAAACAGTGACCCGGCCTCGACTCAGTTTCCAACAAACACAACTTCTCAGATCTCATAATCAATGCTAATAAATAATAATCAAATTAAAACGTAATGATTTAGTGCAAAAAATTTCTTAAGCAATTGTAACTACAGTAGTCTGATATTAGTGTTACATTTTGGATTATTGATTAGACTAAATATTTACAAATTAAACAGTTTTCATTACTCATAACTTAAACAATCTATTTATTCAATTATAATTAAACTTTCTTTTTACCTTTAATGTATAAAGTTCTGCTTTTGACTGTTTTAATTCAAAGTGAAATCATTAAAGTAATGTTCATCTCTATGTTGCATATTAGATAGCTCTGCTTGGAGATCAACTTTTTTCCGAGCCTTAGGGCGAGTAAGACAGTCATGGGCGACCTCGAGCAAGTGTTAGCTCCAACTACGTATAACGGGTTGCCCGTGACCGGGGAGGACCTTGGCCATGGATGTACGCCAGGTGTCGTGACACAGGCGTCGCGAGGCGCATGTTTATTTCTTTCATGACTCCCTTTTCTTAAAGTCTAAAAAATAATAAAAAAACATGTATTAGTATAATTACCCTTTCGTAAAAATTTCTAAAAATTTATTCATCTTTTTAATTTCATAACTGTTACTGAAAAAAAAATTCTCCAAATAATAATATGTATATATATAAAACATACAGCAAATATGTTTCTTTCAAAAAACATTCTTATCGACAACAAATTTATATAAGTTCATAAAAACTAGAGGACTAGAGGTTCATAAAACTTTCAAGCAGTAAATGCATTGTAAAATATATTCTACGACATAGACATAAGGTTATATCAGAAAAGAGATCATCTAAGAATACTTCACTGCCTTGCATTATAAGAGATTTATCAGAAATATTTAAACATTTAAATCTTTTTTTCTATGATCTTTACTGAGATAAAGATTGACATAATGTTTCTTTTTCTTTACAAATTATCATAAAAACTAGCAAATATATTAGATAAAAAAAGATATAAAAAATATATTCAAATATCAATTTATGCGTTCATTCCTTTTATATCTTAAATGGTTGCAATTTTTGTATTAATCAGTAATCAATAACTCTCGGTGATTACAGTTCTAAATTCACGACACAATGTAGAATGTAGAAAATGCTTTAGCGGGATAGGCGTTAATAGTACAGCTTACCCTGAAACAATCGTCGACGACCTTGCATCAGTCTCAACCGGCAACTTACGACTAGTGATGGAATCGATATTCTCGTAATTTCATATTTTGATCCTATAAAATTAATTGAAACAAATGTAACATAAGTCTTAAAATAATCTTTCCTAATAACCAACATTACTTCTTTTATATATTTGTTCTATTACGAATTCGATTTCTTATTGGAAGTATATCCTATTACACTATTTGCAATATATCGATCGACTATACGATTAACATATATCAATCGACATTTGAATACTTCATTCATAACCTATATAATAATCAAACAATTTCATTCATAAAAAATGTCAACCTCGTTAAAAATACATATACATTACAAATGCATAATACGTTTAATCGTCGAGATATTCAAGCCAACTTTTATTCTAAAAAAATATTTAATGATATATGTCAAAAAATTGCATTTCAGTTCATGCCCATCGCTACTTATAACGGTTTGCCCGTGACCAGCGAAGACCTTGGCAATGACTTGCGCGACACGTTGCGACGCACGACAAGCCGGCTGGCAGCGCGCATGCGTCGATTGCGCGCGCATCTCGCTCGATGCATTCGGAGGTCGCATATCCCGTGCACACCGACGACAGCAACCTTGACCTTATACCTCAGCCCGCTGGCCAACGAGGTCCATCCACTCTTGATCGGTTGAAGGTCACCAGCGCCGTGGCTAGGAAGCCGGGACGAGAAGAGGAAGACAAGCTGATGGTAACGACGATAGAGAGTAAGAGAGGACCTAACAAAATCCAGTCGCTCGATCTCCCTCGAGGACGCGTTAACGATTCTCAATTACCGCGCGTCAGCCCTTGTCTCGCTGCATCTATCCTCATCATCATAGCTTCTCTATCTTTTTCACCTATATCTCGATCTCGCAAACGTCTGTCTGGTTCATTCTGATCCGTATCTTTGCAATACGTACTTTTACTATCAATCATCACATCTTTTCAGTTCGACGTTATTCATTCGATTACTGGTTTTTTATTTAATGGTTCAAGGTTACACGTGGAAGTAACAATATAGATTCCAACAAACAAAGGGAAGATTCTAACATACAGCCTTTCAAAAGGACGAATACGTGAATAATATTATTGCAATATAGAAAAGGGGAAGTTTTGTCTGAACTGCTGTCAATTAAAATTACGATTGAATGTATTTTAATTAACTGCCCAAATAAATAACAATAGTGCAATAAATTGAATGAGATTTCTATCTGATACATTTAACGAATTAACTAATGACGCTGTATAGTCGGTAGAAGAGAAAATGAACTATTCAATGTATTCGTAAAAAGATTACAAAGGCTTAAGATTTCTACATATCTGGCGTCACATACAACGGAAATAAAATGCTTGTCTCGCAAACGATTCTCGTACAGATTAGGAACGGTAGAAAGTCGAGGTCGCCCTTGACGTAAGCGCCAACCGCGTAAAGATATACAGACGCATCGACAACCTTTCATAAAAGAGCCTAAGCCAGAAAACTTGACCGACTAACATGTTACTGAAAAAGATCACTGTAAACAAGAAAAATATTTTATCTGAAATGGATTTTTAAAAAATGAATATAGTTATCACACAATTACCATAATAAATAATCAAAAAGTACATTTCATCAAATATGCTTGTCATACGTTACAGAATAGTCTGTTTCTCAATTAGACGAGTATTTCTGGCGCAATTTCTCGATCATAACTTAACTCCAGTTGGAAACCATCGGATTAGTTCAAGGTTTCAGAATTTACGAAGTTCAACTTTTAGATCCGATGCCATTCAATAAAAGAAATCAATAACCTAACTGTATTTAGAATATTGTTTCATAGTACAAACAAATAATTTTCGTTTATATACTCTATACTTGTTTACATGCTTGTATTTTTTATAACTAACCTATATGTCAAAGCGAAATTAACATGTATGATATAAGATATTATACGAAAAAAATACGGAACATATATACATATTCATTTCAGGATAAACTTCACAATAAAAATATACTTACTGATGACTTGGAAAAAAAACAATTGGAAACATTTCAATTGAAAATCATCAATTGATTGGTGGCACACCGTTAAGATTTACGAATATCGTTACAACGCCTACAAGTGTTTGGCGCCTAATACAAACTTGGCACTAGGCAAATTGGAGCAAGTGGATATTGTCACGTCGGAAATTTATCGGCGCGTCCTTTAAAATTGATCTGATCACAACTTTCCTAGGAGATAACGAAAATAAATAGACATTAACGAACGTAAGAAAAACTGCTATCATTTGAAATTTACATTAAAGGCAGCTCCGCTTTAACATCAATAAGACATGTTTTAAGAAAATTCCAACGTCGCAATTTACAGTAATAAAATAGTATGTTGAAAAATTCTTTTACAAAAATCTAAGAATATATAATCAAAATCTATTGACTTTCAATGGACTTGCTGCTATATACCAAGAATATTGCATTTCATCGTATTATGAAATCTACGTGTCACCAGCTTGGCCTTGATATCGACCGCTGCAAAGGATCACCTTTGCGTAGTTACATCATTGTTGATATTTCCTGCCAAAGGAATTTTTAATAATAAGAAATTTTCGAACGACAAGTAAATCAATAATAAGAAAAAGACGTGACAGGAAACATACATGTATTTACATATATATATTTTTAGAAACCACATCAATGATGAAGTCGGAAGGCGATGATGTGATTTTTGGCAATGAGCCAAAAAAACTTTCATCGACGCCACTTTCATTGTAATGGCGTCAAATGATCTTTCTAAATGCCATCGGCCTTGCCCTTGACATCGACCGCGGCGTTCCGACACTACGCAGCCACAATTGCATCAGAATGTTCGATGCATGGAATACACTCAAAAAGAATGCCGTTAACAGTAGAAGCACAGAAGAGGAGAGGAAGTGTAATACTAGGTTGATCATAGTGGGACTTTGAAGATCATGGGAGACTTTATTGGAGACGTATTGGACAAGATAGTGGAATTCATCTACATTCTGTATCATTTAACTTTATATCACTTTATGAATCATATTAGGTTCTCTCATTTCGGTGTGAACGTTTGTATTCCTTTGCTTTCTCTTTTTTATTTTAGATAAGATAATTAAATATATATATATTGATAAACATAAAATTTTTTCTCAATTTGCAAATCTTAATTATTTATTTAATTGTATAAGTGTAAATAAATATAAATACACAATATATATTGTGACGCTTGAGTTGCCTACGTCACTGCGCGTCATCACGCGTGCTTCTTATTTTTCAATCTCAATCGTATAAATTCTAATTCCAATCGTATCAATTTCTAATTATAATCGTTCTAATTTTCCGGCCGGCAATCAGGATGAGGATAAGAGGATAATCGAGTCCCTGCAATGTTCGTTCTTAATATATATTAATTCCAAAAATACAAAATCATAAGCCATCAATGAGTGTAGCTTACCTGCGAATCTGTAACGATCGCCAGGTTAAGCAACCACCGTGAGGACTCGCCGACCTAGGATGGGTGACCGTTTCCATACCCAGCTTTTAAAATAGAGAAAGACTCCTAACAACCAAGAAAGCCCATTCTGGGGTTTTTTAGGGGTTGGCCACCATCAGTAGCCACATTGGATGAGTCTGGTGGCTATTCCGAGACGAAACGCACTTTTCTCATAATCATAATCATGATCCCAAAACTGTCGCGTTCCCATAGCGTCATAAGTTTTAGTATTTTTATAAAAATAACAGAGGCTTCCCTTGGGGGAACGTGATAATATACAAAACTGGTTTAATGATAAAAATGCTGTGTAAATTATACACACACAATATACACACAATGTGCTATTTACATTTGTATGCAAATTAACGTTTTCTCACATTTTTATTGCATTGCATGAAAAATTTAGGATTACGAGATATTTAAAGATCACCATCATTTTATGCATAAATAAAATAATTCGTTAATGCCAAATTAATTTTATTATTTTTAATTTAAAATAAATTATTTTTTCTTTTCAGTTTTAGATTTCCTTCGTGATGATTTACCACCATGATTTTTCTTTTTACGTCCTTTAGTTTTTTCCTTCGCTTTCGCCGCACGTAAATCTTTCTTCATTCTTGGATCAACTAGTTTATAACGTCCTTTAACACCAGGTGGTCTTACTGCTTTCTTCTGTGTCATGTGTTTTTTCATAACTACATAAGTAACATCTTTTTTCGGTTCTTTATGGGCTTTTTTATACAGCCTGCAGGAAGAATTATAATTATATATTATATATCATACAGAAATATAATTGTTGTAATTAAGAACTTGTACTTACGCTTGTACTTGTTTCGCTTTTTCTCTATCACTAATATCAGTATTATCCATTATTGCTTCTACCTTTTTCTTTGCTTTTTCTAATTTACGTATTGCTCTTCGCTTTTTCCTTGATTTTGCCTCTATTACCTTCTTGATTGGTCTAACATTTAAATCCTCAATACGTTTTTTGTATTCATCAACAAACTCTTTAGGTACTGGCATTACATTTTTCATGTGTTTTTCTTCATCTTGTACAAACCAATCTGGTAATTTTTCATCATTAAACGCATATCTATTCCAGGCTGAATCTATTAAATCCCTTCGCGTTTTTTTACTTTGAATTAACAATGATCCTAATGCTAAATCTTCTTCTGATAAACGTTTTCTTTTCTTCGATTTTATATCTGCATATTATAAATATAGTTACATTATGCTTCGTGCTTATTACATTAATTAATCATTTTATATTTAAACAATATACTCACTTATTGCTTGAGAATTATCTTTGTCGCCAATTTTGTCTTTTTTAGATTTTGTTAAAACCATTTTGTCCACATCATAATCGGAGTCCGTGTCATCACTATTATAATGGTTGTTGTCCTTTATATCTTTTTGTTTCTTTCTTTCTATATTCTTAGATTTTTCTATTTCATTTTCTTTATTACTGTCTATAGAATCGTTTTGTCCTATTATACGACCGCCTTTCTTTTTATATTCTTCAACCATTTTATCTAATTCAAAATCTTCATCCTTTTCATCTTCTAAATTTTTAAAAATATCCTTCTCAAACCATAGTTCTGCTTTATGAATTCTTTTAGTTTTCTTATCCCTATAATCTAAATCAGTTAATAAAGGATTTTCTGAATCTTCATCAATAATTTTTCTCCTTTTATTGATATTTTTTGTATCTTCATTATCAGACTCATTTAAACCTAAAATTCCATTACATGAAAATATTGTAAATTTTTATAAATATAAAAAGAAATTATATAATTACCTAAACCCGACTTATTACTATCTATATCATTATCTGAAGCATCACTTGAATCTTCTGAATCACTGTCTTCTGTTTTATAATATAAACCTGAGCTATCTAAATGTCCCCCATCCTTCTTAAATGTAACCTTTTTTGGTTTTCTTCGTTCTGCATCTGAATCTACATCACTTTCTGCTATTATATCAGGTTTTTGATCTATTACATTTTCTAACTGTTGATGTGTTTTAATTTCTTTTAAACTAAACATATTATCTCCTTCCAGTATAGGACCTTCGTTTCCTTTGTGGATCATTTTTAAATTGAGCCGTTCATTTAATTTTTGTCTTTCTTTGTTAGCTTTTTTTCTCTTTCGTTTAAGCTCTCTAACTTCTTCTGCTTTAAGTTCTTCAATTTGTTTTCTAATTTGTTTATCTTCTAAATCTTCTAGTTCTTCTTGAGTCACAGATGGTACTTCTGTTTCCTTATCAGGCAAATTTTCTCCATTTTTGTCTGGTTCATTTTCTTTTAAAGATTCTTTTACTACTTTCCACCAATTAATTAAATTTCGTAAATCTTTTTTACCTAATACTTTAATATCCTTGCAACATTCTTTAATTTCCTTAGTCGTTTTCTCATGATTTATTATTGTTTCATCATCAAAAACAATTTCAGAAGCATTCTGCAATGCTTCCACAGCATTTTCATGTGCTATAAAATCTTTAACAGATAATTTATGATACAAAGTATAATCATTTTCTGGGTAACCTTCCACTTTATCCTTCTTTTTTCCAGGGTTATATACATTCAATTTATTTGTAGGTTCAATTTCTAATTCTGAGAAAACATATTTTGGATCTAAAAATTTAGGGTCTAGTTTATCTGGTGCAATATAATACTGACAAACAACAAAAATCTCAGCAGATTCTATACGTGATGCTTGTGGCTTAGTTGCATGTACCTTAAATAAAACATATAAATGCAATATTAATCTAACAAAAATTATATTTATACACTAAAAGAAATTGTATACCTTTCTGAATAATTGTTTTAATACCCAAACCAATGCGTTATAATCTTTTGAACGAAAGACTTTGGTAATAAACCAACCACCAGGTCGTAAAAAATGTGTTGCCATCTTAAGAGCAGCTAAAGTTAAGACAATTTGTTGATACGCATCATGGAGCCAATTTTTTCCAATGTTTGGTGCTCCATCATGTAGTACAACATCAGCCTTCCAAGTTTTCAATTCGCGTGATATTGATATACGACATTTGTCTGTTGTAATATCTTCTACCAGACTTATACATCCTGGAATAGGCTTTATGGGAAACAAGTCTACACCTATTACTACAGAAGAAACTGGCATATTCTGTCGGGAGACTTGCATCCACCCTCCAGGAGCTGCGCACAAATCTATGCATACTCGAGATTTTTGTAAAAACTCAAATTTTCGATTCAGCTGGATTAATTTAAAGGCAGCACGTGATCTATAACCTATAAAACATAACCTATTAAAAGACTTGCTAATAGATAATACATAACGAAGTAAAATTAAATTAATAATGAAGTAAAAGTAAATGAAATTTATTCTATATTTCAGATTAAATTATTTATTTCATTAAAAAAAAAAGCAAATTTTTTTCTTCACTTACAAAGCAATATCATTCCTAAACACTTACCAGTTTCTTTTGCTAATTGATAAAATTTATCTTTTCTCTGCTTTCCAATTTTTCCTTTTCTTCCCATTTTAAATTACAAGAAACTACAATTATGTATACTCTTTATAAGAAAATTATTATTGTTTACAAGCTTATACAGATGTGCACATCGTGCTCGTATTACATGCCGCCATATGCAAAAAATCTAGGAGTAGGGATACAGAAAAAGAGATGAATCTTTAGAAAATATTTATATTTTCAAGAAAAACATTAACTTGTTTTTAAATGTGAAATAGAATGTCTGTGTATTAATACAAAAAGTATTGATTTATACAATATTAATATAATATAGTATTATTTAATCATTTCATTTAATTAGATGCACACTATTGAATCTTTACATTGATAGTAATTTCTTTTAATGTATTTTTCCTTACAATTATATAGTTTCCGTTTTGTATATATTTCAATCGAAGTTATATAGAATTTGTAAATAGTTTTACAAAAAAGTGCAAACCAGTATAACTATAGGATGAAACTAATTACTTCCATAACTTCTTGATAGACATATTCTTTTCTGAATCTTTCTGCATAACTTTTGCTACAGCCATTTCAAAGTCTTCTTGGGTAACATGAACACGACGTTCTCTGAGAGCATACATACCAGCTTCTGTGCATACACCCTAAAATATATAAATAAACAATTTAGACAAAAATAAATAAACAAAGAATGAAAGAAAAGCATATTTTATTATATTTTGAAAGATTGTATTAAATACCTTCACTTCTGCACCTGATGCACCAGGCATGAGTTCAGCAATTTTCCTTAAATTTATACCGCGTGTTAAATTCATTTTTCTCGAATGAATTTTTAAAATATCAAGTCGCGCTTCTTCGTTTGGAGGTGGGAATTCAATTTTGCGGTCTATACGTCCCGGTCTTAATAGCGCTGGATCCAATATATCAATTCTGTTTGTAGCCATGATGACTTTAATATTTTTTGTTGCTTCAAAACCATCCAATTGATTGAGTAATTCAAGCATAGTTCTTTGAACCTAAATATGATACGAAATATTTTAGAGTAAGTTAAAATTTAGAAATGCAATGTATATAAAGTAATATATATTACTTCACTATCTCCTCCAGAACCAGATTCAATACGAGAACTTCCAATTGAATCGATTTCATCCATGAATATTATAGATGGTGCATGTTCCCTTGCCATTACAAACAATTCACGAACCATTCGTGAACCTTCACCAATGAATTTCTGTACCAATTCAGAACCAGATACACGAATAAAAGTACATTCAGTATGATGTGCAACTGCTCTTGCTAATAATGTTTTGCCTGTGCCTAAAAATAAATTGCAAATTTTTTAATATCACTGAATTTAATTAAAAATGGAAAGAAAAATTAACTTCTTCAGTCTTTACCTGGTGGACCATATAAGAGTACACCTTTAGGTTGAGCAATTCCAAGAGCATCAAATAATTCAGGATGTTTAACAGGCAATTCAATAACTTCTTTAATTTCTTTAATTTGTTTATCTAAACCTCCCACCATTTCGTATGTAGAATCTGGTACTTTCTCCACCATCATAAGAGAAACAAGTGGGTCAACTTTATTTGGTAAAATTTTATGTAACGTATAACTTTCATTACGTAGTGCAACTCTCGAATTTGGAGTCACATCATTAATATCGATGTTCTTATCTATATCTACTACAAATTTTCCTTCAGGATGTACTTTAACTAAAACTTTCTTCTTGTCCATTGGTTTAACAACTTCTCCAACATATGATCCTTGTTCTTGTAAAAGTTGCAACTCTTCACGCAGCATACGTACTACAAAAAAATGACATTTTTATTGCAAACTGCAAATACAAAATAAAAAAAAAGAAAATAAAAACATAATTGTAAGATAATATAATACCTTTTGCATTGAGTTCATTACGTTGTGCTTGTAATCTCCTTAAATTTTGACTTTTTTCAGCTACGATTAATTGAAGTTCTTCAATTTTAGTAATATAATACGGTTTAAAACCTTCTCCCTTCATAATTTTCTCGTCTATTTCCATCTAAAATACAAAAATGAAACTGAGCTGTGCTAATTGTGAAACAACGCGTGTTTAGGTTTGATCAGTTACCTTATTTGTGAGCGTCATTGTTGCACTCACTATTTATAACCAATTATTGATTATAATCGTTCTTATATGTTCATTTACTTATAAAAACAAGTAAGAAAGAAAGTTCAAAACTTGTTACTTCTGCGTGATATTATTGTAAGAATTGCTTGTCATTGAAACCTACAGTGCGAATACTCGATCTTAACTTGTAAATCGATTACTTGCTGCATTATCGAAAGTTACTTTATATCGATTAATATATTCTCTGTACATTGTTTATAAAATATTTTTAATAAAATATTAGATAAAATAATAGTCCAAATCGATAAATTGAATAAATAAATTATATTCTTCATATATCATAAATTAATACAAATTATTAAGCATTTTATAAAATACATCAATTATATTCGCCCATTATAAATTACCCTTTAAGATTATTTATAATTTTATAAATTATCCATTATTTTTTAATTTTTATATAAATATTTATCCTTTATTTTACCAATTTCGGGTAATTTAAAATAATTAATGTGTTATATTTTATTATAACATTAATTTATTTTTTCAATTTTCAATTAAATAATTTTTTAGATTAGTATTTGTAAAGTAATTGTAAAGTAATCAAATGCTACTTTAAATTTATTATTCGATACTTCATTTAATGATATATTTTTTTAAAATTACATTCGTTTTGTTTTTCTACATGAAGTTGGTAAGATTGAACGATAACGGTAGTGGATACATGCTTAAAAATTTACAGAATAAAGTAAGCGACGATGCGGAAAATTGTACATACTGCTCTAATCTAATGTACATTATGCTCTAATCTTAATTATGCTCTAAACTTAATTTATAGTTTTATAACGAATTTAGAACAAGTGTCTTTGATAACAGGGAAGAGATAACGTATAAAGTATAACATAAAAATTTAATACGCCACGTGACTGTACAGGTTAAGGTGAAAACACTCTAGCCGGTCGGCGGGAGATGAACTTCGCCCTCAGTTTTTATATATCCTTCACATAAAACATGGAATTTGACTTGTTATTCAACTTTATGTCACTATTTACCATCATTTTACTAATATTTGTCACAATTATCACCGTCTTCCAAAAGCTTAAGTAAATATTTCTTTTTTCTCCCCTTCAACAGTTATAATTATATAATATGTTATTTATATTTTAGATTAAGATGGCCTGTTAAAGTAAACTGCTGGTTTTGTAATAAAAATGCAAAGATTTGGCGACAGCAACTAAATTGGTGGATGTGTCCCTATTGTGAACAATATAATGGTTTCTCTAAGGTAAATCATTTTCCTCAATTAATATTCAGTAAAGTACATTATTTAAACATATTTATGATATTGAAAAATCATACTTATGCAACACATCCAAAAATTTTCAGTGAATCAATGAAATTTTGTGTATAATGTCTTTTGATTATTTTACCAGGTTGAATTAATTGATTCATTAAATATTTTTAAAGTTATTGGAATATCTTAACATAGGATTGAAACAGGCTACCTATGCAATATCTTTTAAAATTCCACATGTGTTTTGGAATATTATTCCTATATTTTCTTCCATGTCAAATTTTAGAATGGTGATTACGCATATAGTATACCAGAACAATACAAGACACCTTCACATGAAATGAAAAGATACTGCACAATCAATCAGGGTACAACAATCAATAAAGGTGCAAATAATGGTCTCTGCAAACAATGTAACATGAAAGAGAACTTAAAAGTATCAAAATTATCTAATTATATACCTAAAAATGAAAGAAATTACGAATATGAAATAAAAAAATTTAAAGATAGTTTAGAACAACAATATCCACTATGTGCAAAATGTAAAAGTATAGTAAATAGTGTATTACATAAACAAGCATTGTGGCTTGCACAATATAAAATGTTGTTCTTCAAACAAAAACCATTTTGTGTAATTACTAATGTAAGTATTGTAATAAATAATATAATACAGTAAATAATAAATTTTATCTTTTGCAGAATTCAAAATATTCTGAAGTAGTATGCAGAATAATTTCCACAATATTAGGATCTACAATAGTGTATAACATGGAATTCATATTTTTACCAATTGGAGGATTATTTTTTCAATTTTGTGCCTGTTGGATACTTTCTACAAAAAAACAAAGTTCTGATATATTACTTATGTTTTTATGGATTTGTACGATTATACTTTTACCCTTTAAAGACACAAAATTAATCATAACAGATATGCAGAATTCATGGTTTACTTTAAAATATATAACTCAGTATCATATGGTAAGCTAATAAATTAAAATAAAATGTGTTACATTGAATTTAGTTAAACATCAGTTATTTTTGTTTTAGATAATATTGTTTATTTCAATCATAAGCTTTATAAATGTTATGCCTAAGTCTCATAAAAGTATGGTAAATAAAAATATATCATTCAAGAAAATTGAATCTTCTCCAAAAAATATAGTAATATTTGATGCATGTACAACAACGTCAAATAGTAAGCAGAGTTTTAATGTTAAAACTACCAATAATATAAACAAAACTGTTGTTAATCGATCGACACCAAATACAATGAAAGATTATACACCGCTTTGTACAGAAAATCCAGTAAATTGTAAATCTACAATTTCTCAAAGTTTATTGTAAGTAATTTTAACATTTTTATTTTTTAATGATTTCATATATAATATAACGAAAAATAACTTCTGTTATAGCACAAATCCGGAATCACAGTATTCACCAATGTCTATTAACAATAACAATACAGTATTCAATTCTACACTTGTATGTAAAAAAAATATGGTAGATAATAGTTATTCATTGAATGATAGTCTGAATACACTAAGTATATTATCATTGGGAGAGGATAAACCAAAATATTCAGCTAAAATGCCTAAAATTTTTGAAACGAAAGTATATAGCACAAAAAGTTCCGAACTTTTTAAAAAGGCTGGTAAAAAACATATTTTATCACCACCGAAATTGAAATCAGTTATGCAAACATCCTGGATTGCTGGTGGTTATTGGCAAGAAGGTATAGATATACCCTCATTGTCCAGGTCATCCAGTCAAAGTTCTGGCTTTGGTTCTGTGGGTTCTAATTTTGGCCCATCTAGAGAACCGTCTATACATGAATTTGATCAATGTTCAGTCATGTCAGATGTAACACAATCTTGTTATACACTGAAGCAAAATAATAGTCCTGTTGGATCTTTCTCTCAACAAAATGTTCAATTTCCAATGTCAGAATCAAGAAATCAATCATTTAATAACCAAACAATGAAACTTACATCAACTAATTTTTGTACGCCACAAGCATCATTATCTCAAAATAACAAAAGAAATAATTCAATTTTTATGGATCAGTGTTCATTAAGACAAAACATGAATATCAATGATAGTCCTTCTGAAATGCAAATGTTTCCTAGTCATGCCACTATTGTAACAAATCCTGTTTGGTTACCAGCCCTTTTATGTGGTTCACTTGTGTTGAATATAATAGTGTTATGTACTACTTTATTACGTTAGACTGGGTATACGTTTTTTTCCAATCTTATTGAATTTATATATTTACCATATACATTTGTACGTATTTTAATTATTAGTTACTAGAATAAGTTATTAAATTTTTGCAAACAGTTGATTACTATTTTCCAAATAGTATTTTTAAAATTTCTATTTTAACAAATAGTAATCAGTGATATCTCAATCTGTTGATAAACAAGCGATGTACTGCCAGTATAAACTTTTCTATTATAAAATTTTATCATTTTTAATTTTTTATTCCATACAAATCATTGTAAATAAATATTATTTTTTTTATACGCAACTTGCAAAACATCAAGTTTGAACAATAATATTAAGTTAAGCGCATAATAGGATACTGGTTTTGACAGAAAATTAATCTGACATTTTAAACTGTCAATCTTGTGATAAAAAGAAAATGTTCTCCATGTGTGTTCACTAGTAAGATATATATGTAATTCAACAAGTTTAAGAATTAATGAAATAATGTAAAATTGCATTTACTTTATATTGATAATATTTGATTCTTTAATTTAATTATTATATTTGTGAATACAAAAAAGAACTGTTCTGGAACGGATAAAGTTGTGTATGTATATAATAATGAAATCTAAAGTGTTCTGTGTATTTGTAAAAATATATATAATGTTTATTGTGTTACAATGTGATATTAAAATAACTTAATAAAATAAATATTGTAATATCTTTATTCGAGATATTACATTTTTGTTAAAATTTGTAATAAATTAATTAATGGACAAATATATTTTATATTATTTCTTTCCTATATTTTGTATGACATTGAATTTTTAATTTTCATTGAAAGTGAAGTGTTCAGACTCGGTGATTTGAAACGTGTAAGATCTGGTACATTAAAATTTACTTTTCGTCTGTGAAATCTTCAACGAAGTTAAATATAAATCAAAATATACATCTGATAAAAATTATAATTTAGCTTAAATAATAACTTACTGAGTATTTCGTTCAATATTTAATGGCTGTAATTTTCCAATTTCTTCCCTATAAGTAGACCACCATCGACATTTGGCTATGCCTTCCTCTGAATTCTTGTATAATTCTTCTTTTATTGTATCTTTTAAGCCAAATTGAGTTAATGTACCAAAACTTTTCGTTAAATCCTGTTCAGGAACCCATTTCCTCTGTCTCCAAATATAAAATATGAATTTAATAAAATATCAATGTAATATTAAAATATTTAGATAATTTACTTGTTATTAATATACATACGAAATAATATATACCTTGCATTATAAAATCTAATGTTAGGTTCTTTGAGATCTTTTGGTAAAATGTTATAACACAAATCATAAGTTGTTGTCATGTTACTATAATATTCCATTTTATGATCAAAAAATTGTTCTGGTGGTAAACCCTCATAACGAAATTGTATTTGAAAATATTATTGTAAAATATTAAAAGTCATTTAAAAATATTATGTATAATTTATTTTTTATAATTGACTTTATATCTTTTATGTATGTTTATATACCTCTTGAACAAGTTTATTTTCCCATTTTGCAATTTGATTTATTTTCCAAGTTTTATTAACATGAAGCTTATAATCTAGCTCATATAAAGTTCTCCAATCATCAGGTTGTCTTATATCACTTGCTCTGCGTTCAAACCAATTACCTACCAATGTTTTTGGTGTATATTTGTTTTCACTTAACACTGGTGCACGATCAAGTTTACTTGTAGGAAATAATTTTTTTCGTACATCTGTCAATGACAATGTACTATCTAAACATTGTTGTTTTATATTCCAGTCCATTGCATTCATGGCATTCATGATAGCCATTTTTGAAGAATACTATAAGAAAAAAAAATATATATATACACATAATAATAAAATTCAACTGAACTAACAATAAGTAGTTTACTATTGCTTGAATTGAAGAATAAATTAATACATGTTCATATGAGTTTCATAAGATCAATAAAGCTATAAAATATAAATAAAGCTATAAAATATTTATGATCCTGATATTAAATAAATGCAAATATACATGTAACATAAATTATTTTATTAAATAAATATTGCTATTGAAGAATTATTATTTAAGTAGTATTTTATTAAAAAGTTATGCAACTACTATATATATTTAATATGATTATCATCAATTATATTAATCAAGTAATAATAATTTCTTAAATGTAATTTCAATTAAATGAGAGTGTAATTTAATTGAAAGTGTAACATAATCTATGATACCTCGAAGCTATAGCCTCTCTAAATTCTGCATACAAATTTATCATCTAATTCTAGGAAAACTTAATATTCCTACTTCATTTTTATCTTCAGCTTTGGATGAGGTAGACCTGAATAAACGAGGGCTTTTGAAGAATATTACAACATGTACACAAGACATGCAATGAAAAAAGAATTTATTATTCTTTTTTTTATTATTCTATTTTATAGTAAACCTACTTCGATACTTATAGGTTTCGCTATGCACCATCGAGCATCAGTTATAGATCTCTTTTTTTCAAAACGCCTGTAGTTTTTTTATGACGTAAAGTTTAATTAAATAAGCGCATATAATGGAACATATAATAATTTCTCGAATGACGCATAGTGTAATAAAGCACGTGATACAACTACATGAGTTTATCGCACTTTTTCTGTACATTTTTCGGTATGTTTCTAAAACAATGAAACGAATATCTACATCTGTCAACTTATTTATTTCCTTCACATTCGCATACTTCGTACAGTTTACAAAAAAAACGGCAGCAGTTATAGATCAATCTCCTCATTAACAGTGATCTTTATTTCTTGTTTGAATATACCATTATAAGTTTAACTACTTCTTTTTTTCTTTATTATAATTTTAAATACGTCTGGTGTATTATGAAAATAATAATAACTCTGATTTTCTTTCTGTTCTTTTCCCATGCATACATCGAAGATTTCCGATTAAAAGGACTCCTTCGGATAAGTATCTGATTTTCAAGAAGTTCTTTTTCTTTTGTACAATGAAATTCATCAAACATTTTTCAAGCTCCATTGCCGGTTTTATATATTCGTATAAACGAATCATACGAAATTACAATGTGAAAAAAAAAACATAAACATGTATGTCAATTAGAAAAAGATACGGACAATTTAAATTACTAATACATATGTATGTAACAAACTGATTCGTGTACTCGATTAACTATCATCGTTTTTCATTATTTTTTAATTATAACGAAAATTTGTACAATAAGTACCTTCAAATTTCTTCCTCCGTGTTGAAAAATCAATAATGTCTTTACAATACTCTATAAAAATAAATGTTATTTAGTAAGGAAAAAGTGGTCGATGCCCAAAATTCACAATCAAAGAGTTGGCTCGGCTGATATTTTACTTCACGATTCAGTAGCTTAGGAAAGCAATCGAATCATGAGCGAAAAATTCAGCGAATACATTAATACCTTAGTTGAATAGTAGAATGAAAAATACATTATTGTATGACAATATTTTGACAACTGTTAAGGCTTTGAAACAGTGATATTAAGTGTATTTTGCAATAAATACATATACTTGTAGCCTTTTACGTGTAGGACAATTTACTAAGATTGTTTTGTTAATTAGCCAAATAAATGTAATGGAGTACGATTATATTTTTATATACATTTGACAAGAATATTTCAATAATAATTGCACTCATTATGCACCACGCACTTGTCTTCGCATGTTAGCAAACACAATTTCACCCTCGATATCACAAAAGTTAAAAAACGGAAGATGACAAAAATGATCTTACATGGAAACATGATTTCTTTCATTGTTATCTACAACAACGAGAGACAATGATTTACAAGGAAAATGTTAATCTTTTCTGTCTACATACCATAAAGAATCTGCGCGGAACAAGATGTCAACGTATCACAAACAAATATTTTGTTGCGCACAGTTTACAGAAACCTATCTTAAATTAATATTGTTTAGAATTCTCCTGCTCAATACATCAAGTACGTGTGGCTCGTACATTTTTAAAGAGAAACATAAATAAAACAATTACAAAAAAAGTACATAAAAAGTTTGAAGATTGAAAAGCATTAATTATCGACAAATATGATTAATGAATGAGAGTTTTTTTTTTAAAGATGCATGTGTATAACGTTACGTTCAACGGTTACAATGAAAAATAAAAAGAGATGTGTGAGCGAATTTTCGGGGGTCTGCAACAGGTTTTAGGAACTTAAGCAGACCTGTGCAACAGCTCACAATTAGATGTATAGTATACATCTAGGTAACTTCCGAGCATAAGCTCAACATAGAAGAAACGTAAACTAACACTTTTATCTAAGACAGAAAAAAAACTTCTCTACAGACCAAAATTTCATTGGCCTACAAAACTTTTTAAATGTAATATAAAAGCCTCTGATATAAACAAAAATAAGCGGTAATAAATTAATTTAAATTAGATGAGTATATAAAGATTCATGCAATGAAAACTGTACTATAATAAAATAAATGTGAACGAGGATAGCGATGAAATTCTTCTGTCGAAAATGTTCGTAAAGCCATTGGTTCTTGGACCTCGATAATATTTAGAGTAGCCAACAAACTTAACGCTCTCGGTTAAGCGAGCTCTCTAGATTGGTCCGAAAAAATCTGTTTGAATGTGTTAATAGCAATGAAGAGAATTCTTACAATTATAAATACTTATAAGCCACGATCATTCCTACAATTTTTTCAAAGCCGCATGTCCAATCGCATTTCATGTCAGCGATACCTACCAAATCTTAAATAGTACTGCCTCGTTTATTCGGAAACTTTAATGTCGATAGCAGATTAGTTAAAACTACTGTAGACATATTGATCAAATTACATTAGTATCTCTCAGAAAATTATTTTCTATTCTATAATAATGGAATTCATTTGTCTTTTTAAAGATATAGGATATAAGTATATAAAATTTTGATAGAAATAAATATTGAAACATTCTTCATAAGAGGCCTTTGCGTAATTATTTGATAGACATTCACTTTTATTTATCGTGCATGATATTAAGTTAAATAATTTATAAAAATTAACTATTTACAAATCGATAGGACATGCAGCACTAATTTTATAACTTAATGCACTTATTTGCATTAATAAGCACATGCTTGTTTCGAGACAAATAAAAAGAACTGGCGGTGCTCCGTGTGGATATATTACGTCTATTACCCTTACTATAGTTGTAACATTTATTGGTATCCACTACAAATTAGAGTCTCTGGAACTCTATTGCTTTCATTCATGAAAGCATTCTTGCAATCGTTTTCTGTAAAAGTGAAGGGTTTGGCATTATGCTCACGATCACTGTACGCTGTTACCCATATCTGAATAAAAACATGAAAAAAAAATAAACATCAAACTTACATCAACAAAAACAAACTAAAAATTATAATAAATAAAATCACTTATACCCATTTATTAAAAAAAAAAAATTAAAAATTAAAACTTAATTTTCGTAAGGTTTGTTCGTTTTTTAAAATAATCTTTTATTTATATGAAATTGTACGATTTATATTTAAATAGGTTGACTTTTATAAAGAATCAAACAAACCTACGATTTGAAAGTAAAAATTAAAATTAAAATAAAAAATGTGAAAAAGTTATGCATAAAAAAATAATAACATGTAAATTATTACTCACCACGATTTCCTGTTCTAATAGCAACACTGGTTAAATGGTGCTGACCAGCCCTAATTGGTTTAGCAATTTGCGCACTGGGTCCACGACGAGCCAGATTCTTCTGCCTGACCGCTTCCTTAATTCTATCTACCTCATATTGATAACGTTTACGATCTCGCATTGCACCTTCTTTGGCATCTCGCAATGCAGTTTCCAAAGCTTTTACCCGCTCCATCGTAGCTCGCAATCTCTTTTCAAGTTTGGGCAATTCACATCGAAGATCAGCGTTATCTCTCACAAGTTGCTTATGAACCTATTAAAAATATGGAGATATAACGAAGAATATAATTACAAATGTTGAAACAATTGATAGTTAAATCAAAGAATTTCAATTACTGAATTTCACAGTCATGTACCTTTGTAAGCTGATCCAAGTTATTTTCAAGGAAGGAAATCTTTTGTTTCTGTGTAAGTGATCCGCCATCGTCTTCGTTATCTTCTGCGATCATAGTTTTTTTAATTCTAGTCTGAAGATCTTGGACGAATAATTTACGTAGATTGTGCAACGTTTGAAGTTCTTTGGCTACTGTTTCCTCCAAACCTTTAAGATCTTTTCGTGCCTATAAAAAAATTAATTAGTAGTTACAAAAATTTAGACTTTTAATTGTTTTATATAAAAAAAATTTCTGCGTACTTGTTCACGACGTTCATTAAGCAAGATTAATTCCTGCAACTTAACAGATTTATTTGCTTCTTCTTGTTTCAATCGCTCATAATCGGCTTGCATTTGCTGATGAGCCAATGTGAATTTCTGATTCAAATCTTTAAGTTCACTGATCAATTCTTGCTTCTCAGATAGTTCGTCTCTAAGCGCTGCAACCTATATTCAATTGATAATAATAATATTTAATATTCAATTGATAATAATAATAGTATATAATAATATAAATTATATTTACTTGTCTTTGATGAGCATCTCGCAATTGGTCCATTTGCTCTTCCAGTGCTACTCTCATCTTTGTTGCAGCTTCCTTTTCTTCTGCTTTTTCTTTATTTGTGACTGCTTGTACTTGTTCTGCAGCTTTCAACTTGGCACATTCCTCGCGTAAAGCATCAACATCTTCTTCCAAAGCACGTTTACGTGCTTCTGCCACTTTCATTGATTCTGTTAAAGTTTGCATACGAGCTTCATGTTGAGAAATTAATAAACGACATTCAGCCAGGTCTTTTTCATATTCAGCAACCTAAATATAAGTAATAGGAGAATCGGTAATGTAAAAATCAAATGCAATGAATACGAAGAGTATAAAATCGAATGCTTACTTTCTTGTTACAGTCTAATTGAGAACTTTCTAATCCTTGGCATCGTTGTACTAAATTCTTCACCTCTGATTTCATTTTGCTAATAAATAGCCTTGCCACTGTAAATTCTTCTTCAAGTTTACCATTGCTTTCCGTAGGTGCAACCTATAAAGTAACATTTAGAACGTTTTATGTAATTGCAGTATACAAAATTTTTTTAAATGATATAACAGATTTTACCTTTAGATTTTCGTCACCACCAATAGCAACTCCAATTTCACCTAAATCTTTTAAAAAGTTTGCTAACATTTCCGCAATACGTTTCCTCTGATGGGCGGACATATCTCGCAATTGTTGTAATTCTGAAGCAGTACTGTTTAGTGTTGTTTGTTTTGCTAAAAGTTCTTCTGTCAAAGTTTCCGTTTCTTTCTTCTTAATATCACACTGTAAGAATGCAATATAATAATATTCTTATATTTTTCAGTAGAAATAACAATTAAAAGAAATTAACTATTGATACAAGAATACCTCTTGACATTTTTGGTCATAATTAACTGCTAATTCTTCTAACGCTTGTAAAACTTCTTTAACTTCCTCTTTAGCCCTTTCATGTTCCTGTTGTGTTCGATTCACTTCTTGTTGGAGTTTTTCATATTCACGTCTTGCGGTAGCGATTAATTCTGCTTGTTCATGAATTTGTTCTTTCAAGTTTTCAACATATTGCGATTGTTGATTAATCTCTTCATCCTTGTCATCCAACTGTTGGTAAAGTCTTTCACGTTCCTCTTCCAATTTTTGTCGTTCTTCATTAGATAAAGATCCAGCCATTAAATTGCCACCAGGAGTGGCCGGCATTGGACCATCGTCAAGTTTACCTGTGGAAAATATTATAAATATAACACATGTCACATTTTTTATAAAATAAACTTGTATAGTACCTTCAATAGACATATTAATTGGTGTCGTAACATCTAGTCCTTCAACTAAATTAACTTGTTCTTCAGGTTTAACCGTTTCACCTTGTCGCCAACGTGATAATTCAGCCTCTAATTTCTCCACTTTTCCTTTCAATCTAGCTGCTTTTTCTTTTTCTCTCTCATAACGACGCTTCCATTCTTCAGCCGTTAATTCTTCATTAACACATACAACATTCTTGATAGTTTTAGCTCGTTTACCTAAAGAAATGAGTAAATATATAATCGAGAAATTTTATACGTTTTATCTAGAAAAAATTAAGAAACTTTTTATTACCAAAATCTAAAGTAGATTTTGTTTCGGATTCGTTGAAACTAGCTGGTGAACAACAAATAATAATCGTGGTTCTAGCATTGCCACCAAGAGATTCTTGTAAAATTCTAGTTAACTTTGAATCACGGTAAGGAATGTGAGTTTTATTTCCATCAGCTAAAGCTGAGATTACATTACCAAGAGCTGATAAAGATTTATTAATATTTTTTGCTTCATCCAACACAGTGCCTTCTGCTCCGGTTTTAGAAACCTAAAATATGATATAAACATAAAACTGTCTTTCCCCATACTATGGAAAAAAGAAAGAAAAAACATTAAGAAAATTTAATAGGATATATGTAAATCACCTTTTCTGAACCAGCCAAATCAACAAGATATAATTTTCCAGAAAGCTTCTTTTGGTTTTCTAAATTTTCCTGTTTCACATTTATTAAAAATACAGAATGAGAACGTGAGCTGTGCTCATTCATATTAGTCACAGCAATATGCCTGTTCGATTTTCCTTCTTCTATTACTTCAAACACTTCTTCAGGACTAGATACAAAACGTTCTGTTGCACCTTTTACAAACGGAACTCGATTTTTATCTTCATGTACACTTAAATTCACTTTGGATACTAAAAATAAATGAAGTTGTAAATAATAATTTTACATAAACAATTCGAATAAAATAAATAGCAAAGTTCTTACCATCAAGAAGATCTCTGATTTTATCCATATAGATTTCAAAATATGATACCTTGATATGGAATTCCAAATTTTCCTCCATACCATAAATATGATTGAAAATGTCATTAACGATTCTGGGAATAATACCTTGTTTATTTGGATCCCCAATAACACCTTCCATAGTGTGCGTTTTTCCTAATTTATGCATAAATATTTACCATATTAAAACTGTACTTGAATATTGGTAACTAATAACATATTATTTGATAAAAGATTTCATTTTACCTGAAGATGTTTGACCATATGCAAAAATAGTACCGTTGTATCCTGCCAACACATCTGTGACAATTGATCTAGCTGCTTCATTGTAAACTTTGTCTTGAGTAGCATTTGGTTTAAAGACTTTATCAAAAAGATATACTTTCCCCTAAAACAATATTGTAATATTAAATTAACAAATATATACATTGCTATGCAAAAGAGCCATATTTTGATAAACTTTAATTGTATAATTAAATTATTATTAAGCATAGAATGTTTGATCAATATTCTGAATAAAAATTGGCAAAGGAAAAAGAACTATTGAATGTTCAGTTACAATAGTCATAAGCAGAATATTCTTTTTCTTTTTCACAATAACTGTATGACTACTTTCTTTGGTTTATAGACTTTTAGATTAGAGATTTCAGCTAGTTTAAAGCTTTAGTTGAAGTTAATTTATATTATTAATAAGAAAAAAGTTTTAAGCATAACAGAGTTCTGAAATATGGCAGAGTGTTTTTATCAGGAGAAGAGGCTATTCTCTTTGTACGAGAAACTTCAAAGAAACTGAGAATTCTTTTCATACCCTGTGATACAAAATATTGCAGTTAAGGATGATTTCAAATACAAAAAAAAAAATAATACATACTTGAAAATCAATTTCTATAAATGATTGTTAAATACAATAAAAATACAAAAAAAAACTGCTATAATAGTAGAAATTAATAAATAATGATTTGGTTTTTGCAATATTTACTAACATAAGATTTAGGGAAATGAACTTCGAGCATGAATAACTGAAAAAATTTTTTCAAAATCGCAAAAAAACGTCTAGCAAAAGATTTTGATAAATCTAAACATTTTTAACATTAATCATTAGTTACCGGTATGATTTTGACACCAGCATTATGCGAAATTACAACAAAATCAACGTAGCATAAAAACTTCTGGTATTAAAATGATTTTGATACCATGGATTTATTACTGAGTATGATTTTCAAAATCAAAAGAATTATCGATATTAGTGGTTGGCTATTGATCATTCATTAGTTTCTATAAGATATAAAGGTACAATCAAAAAATACGGATATGATATCAGTACTTTATATTTCGATAGACATTTCTGGTTATTACAAAATGATATTACGAATAAATATAATTTTGAAGTTTTTAGATTTAACTGATGGATTTTTGTTTGCTACGAAGCAAATGAAATATTAAATAATAATTGAAGCATATACAGTAAGAATAAAAAAATGCTTTCTACGAAATACAAAAGCGTATTGAAAATTGAATCCAAAATAATGCAACGGGAAGTACGAATATTAAAACGATCATTGGTTGCACAAAGAGGTGTAAATTCTCGCTGCATTTATGATAATGATTTTACAGATTTGTCGATAGTAAACAAAAAGGGATGTAATATAAATATTAAATACAGCAGAAATAAATGTAATGGTGGAGTGGCCACCGCCTAACCTTAACCTTATTGAAAAACGGTAGGGAGTGTTAGGACAAGACGTATAAGATAAAAATATCTACAATTACGAAAAAAATGTGGAATACTATATATAAGAAAATAGAATAACAAAAAAAATTGTTTAAAAAAAAATAATTGCTATAATATCAAAATTAATAAACGCGATACTTAAGTCATATAGATGAGAAAAGTTTTTAATTATTCCTGGTTTTAGTAAAGTATCCAATTATTTTGTTATTGTACATATAGTCAATGATGTAAAATATGAAAATTATTTTAAATATTTTATTAACTCCAATCATTTTTTAAAATTTTTATTAAATTTCACTAATGTTCTGATTTTTGAATTCAAAAAAATGCTTGTCAGCTTTGATAATACTTCATTCTTATCTTATATTATACTTATATTTCATGAATTAGTGTCAAACACAAAGAGAATATTATGAAAAAAGTTATGTATTGTGTATGTATTTGTAAGTCCCTTTGAAGTATAAAAGAATATAGGAAAAAGGGGGACAATTGCACTCAATAAAGCTTTGTTTCAGAAACCTCTTGAGACAATGGCAATATCTTTTCTGAGCACCAAGATCAAAAGGTTCCTATATGAAATAGTACATTCATGTTATACTTATTTAAAATTATATGTGCTGAATCATTTCAAAGCATTTCAAATCACAATTGGAAGGACATTAAAAATATTATTGAGAATAATTTTAATTCTCATATACATATAATATACACATAATGTATATAATCATAAATCTATTTAACATCATTAATACAGAAATCATGCATAATCATAAAAATATTTTTTATCTTACATGAAGGAAATTATTCATATAAAAATAACAAGATCAGAGATCGTAAGAACGAAAGGGAAAAAGATAAAGAGAAAATTGAAAAATACTGATATTATCAGTTAGAAAAAGTCTAATCACTGAAATGATTTGATAATCTCTATGTTTATCTGTCCTTTTATAAAATACGAATTTATTTATTAGTAGAGCCGATAAAATCGTATCAAAGAAGTATAACATACATATTTTATAAGAAGCAAAAACGTAAAATCGTTCATTAAATCAAACGTTAAACTTGCATGATTGGCCTGATTGACAAATCTGAGCAGATAGCAATTATGAATTTTCAAATATAAATGCTGTCAAATTAACAATTGACTATCGTCGACGAATGAAAAAGAAGTTCGATCGTCAATAATTCCGTGCCATTCCGTTCCGAAATTGCAGTTTAATCGACAGCTTGAATAGATACGTCAACGCAAGGAGATCGTTTCAGCTCGACGGGGAAGCGAAATGAATAATCTCCATTTTCGCCGAAAATAACGAAAGTGAATCATCCGGTGTGTCGATTGAAAGATTCTTTCGGATTGGTGTTAAACGCACGGCATGCAGCTTGTAAATAGGATACGCTGGATATAGAGAAGGACCGAGAGAGAGCAGCTGTCAGCTGTGCATGATGACATCACACGTAAGCTGGACACGATTACACGAATAATAACTAAAAATGAGAATGACGTGTAAAATGTACGTACCCCTATAGAGATGCAGTTGTCCTCGCCGCCGGACGGGAATTTCACGATGAATTTCGAGCCAGCCTTTTCCTCGGAATCGTTCAAAGGTCGAAATCTACAGACTACCTTAATACTGTCCTCCGCGGCAATCTCACGCTCTCTCGGCGTCTCCATTGCCATATTTCGGTAGCTCGGATTTGTGACACAAGTTCCTTAATTATTCTGATTAGTCACGCTTAAAAATGATTTCTGATCTTTCGTAGGGTGCATAGGCAACGAGATGGTTGCGTGAACCGCATCAAGAACCACTACTGTCTTCTCTGTCACAAACCACAGCTCGTTTCGGAGCCAGTAAAGATGGCTGCCGTTGTCCGACGATTTTGCGGGTGGGTTGATTTGCGTGTGCAAAGGTGAGAATCAACGATCGTACTTATGCCAAACCGAAGATGGAACATGGACGATGTAGGTGTGACACGCGGCCGGTCCTCTTTTCTAACACATCACTACTACCCTATACTAAAGTCCACAAGTGATTTTTTTGATTATAACTTCTGGTTCTCGAAAAACCAATCGATGAGAAGTCTAGACAAAGTTTAACGCAAACGCGTCGAACTAAACGTGCGCGCGCGCCGTACGACTTGCCTGTTTGCGCACACGAAATAGCATTGTCGGCGGATATCATACGTTGTCAGGGCTGTAACCTGCGTGGGCGTCGATTCTTATTCCATTTTCCATTCAATTACTTTTTTTGGTTATTTCGTAGGACGTTAATATTCTTCTCTGGAAATTAGCACAGTTCGTCTATAACGTTTGTTTATCAATTCAGAGTGTATTAAACAATTAGTCACGATATTTGAAATTATTTTGTATAACTTCTTTTCTTAAATAATAAGAAAATTTTAATTCGCAAACTTTGATTTTGTTGACTAACGCTTTACGTTGTTCAATTTAAATCTAAGTTTGTAATATTTTTACAGGTAATATCTTTTAATCTAATTTTTTATTTTATTCGATAAAATAATTATAATTGCATTACGTATAACTTCTATCAAATTACTCTTAATAAAGAAATAACGTTTGGATTTAATATTTCGATATCGTTAAGTATCTGATCTTTCTACTAGATGGCAATTCATATTTGTATTCTTGATTAATGCGAAGTTCATTTAATTGTATTTAATAATCTAAAGTATAGAAAATTTAAATTTTGTTATTCGCAATTCATATTCTTTAATATCAGAATTCATAAATACAACTTGTAAAATGATAATGAAATATTTTGATAATGATATTGCGTCATGTGATGCGATATTAATGTTTATTAAAACAGAAAATAATATGTCTATTATACTGCAATATTACATTAAAATATTAAATGTTATTATCTAATGATAAATAAATAATAATAATTGCGTAATTTAAATTATTTTTGAGAACATTCTATCAACATACAATCGCAAACTTCTATTTAAAAACAAAAGAGAATATTTTCACATTGAGTACATAATTTAAAATTTGTATATAATAGAATATTATTATTAAAAATACATTTAAAATCTTGATTCTAATCTCTAATTGACTTTTTTTATACTTACCTACGGTACTGCCTTTCTTTACCCTCATTATTTTTGTTCTTACATCCTGTCGTGACCTTCATAACCTGACGTTTATTGATTCAAACAGATTTCGCACTATGCGTATGCATAGATTGCAACTTTTCTTATAGAATTTTTCTATGCATATATTTATTAAACGTTTCATGTTTTTACGAAAAAAAAGTTCAATATATATTTCAAAAAAAAATATCAAGTTGATTGTAGGTTGATTGAAAAAATTTTTTGACGTAATATAGAAAAATACATTTGTATTGTACCTATTACGCAATAATGAATGTACATACAAAAACTTCATCGATCAATTTTATGTATTAGAATTTTCTATGTAAATCATTAATTTCGCGTTATTTAGAAAACAAATTATTATATTTTTTAAATTAAAATACGAAAAGAAACAGTTGGTGTACGAGAATATTTCATACTTAATATGGAAGATAATTTTTTAATTTATTATTTTTAGGAAATGATATAAACCACCACGATTAAATTAATTTCGATCAGACGATATCGTTAAGTTTTTAATTTGTCTAAATATTCAGTTCTCACTTTTTTGTTTTTTACATGAAAAAGTTTGGAAGTTATAAGAAACAACAATATTTAATGTAACATAACAAAAGAGGCACATTTTATTTTCTTTAACAATAAAGTAAAGAATGCTCTCACACAGTCATGGTTCATTGTAAATGTTATGTGTAAATGTTATTTAATATTACAATGCCTATAAATTGCACAATATATACTAAATTTGCCATACTACATGACTAGTTTACAGATAATATAAGGTGCAAGTTATCTTTAACAATAACATAATATTAGTATTTCCATTTAATAAATATCGTTTCTATTATTACTACATTAATGTTATTATTGTTATTCATCGACGTTGTTACTACTATCATCACACAAAACCAAATAGTTTCTTAAACGAAATTTTTAAAATAATGTATAAAGAGGGCATTTATATTTTATATTTAATAATCGTTATTTATTTTGTCAATGTTTATTAGTATTTAATACTTCATTTTCAATTCTACTAGATAACAAATGATTTCATTAAATTTCTCTTGTATTTTTATTCTAATTTTGCATTAGAAGAAGTATAAATAAAATTATATTGTTATTTTTCACCTATTAAAGGAACCCGTATTTTGTATCTTATACATGTTTCTCTTTTTTTAAGATGAGGAACGATTAAACAATTAATAGATAAAAATTTTTTATACTAATGTCGCAAAAGCGAGATTAAAGTTCAAGAGGTAGAATAAATCTTGAAGTATAGGACTATCTACTTATGTCCACCAATTCTTCAAGTAATATAACAATTTTTAAATGTAGTTTTTTCTAAAATTAATTAAAAAAAATTAAATAAATGAAATTACAAACAATTTCCTACATATTAAATAAAATTTTCTAAAATTAAAAACATATGACCATTTATTATTCTTATTATTCTCACTGATTTTGTATTCTTCATACTATTGTATTATTTGTATTTTCCATCTCTATTATTTAACTGTTTCTCTGGACATTTTAAACATTCTTGATTAGTAATAAATATTTAAAATTTTTATTTAGCCTGAAAGTAAATTATATAAAACACATTGGAAGAATGTATATAAAATTTCTTAACGTCTTGGGAGAAGATATTCATAAAAAGTTTTTGTTTTATATTCTTTTTGCTTCAGTGTATAACAAAGTAAATTAATTATGGAAATATTAAATAAATTGACATGGAATGTCTGAAAATATTCAAAAAATAATTGCAAAATTGAATATTTAAAAATACAGACTAGAAATCAGTATCATACCTACAACCTATTATAGAATATATAATAAATTAGCTACAGTACATAAAATGCGACATTAATTTCTCAATTTTTGTATAAAATTTGTAAGGATATTTTTATAAAATATAAAGAAAAGAAGCTTTTATAGAAATTATGCTAAATAAGTCATCTACTTTTATATCAATTTCAAATACATTTTTTTTCTATACTATATCTACAATGTTTCCTTCAACAATATCTATAATCATTAAAGTTTAAACAGAATTGCATATTTTCATATCTAAATATTTTTTTGTAATGTATTAAATCCGTAATTTTTATACAAGAAATGTACTGCGCGAATAATTTCAATACAAATAGATTACAGCAATATGTATAGAATATTTAAAATTTCAAAATATGCGCAACTAATTTTGTTAAATATTTACATTTTGATACAGTTTTGATTGTAATGATCTTAAAAATCCAATCACGAGTTTCTGAATAGTAGAATATTACCAATATACCTTTAAATTTGCAATGACGCTTCATTTAATAAACATGAAGCTCTAGCTTCCTCATATCGTTATGTATTTGCTGTAATCATAGCAAATTGTTTTATTCTATTCCAAAAGTATTTGTTTCTTCTACGGCCAATAAAAGCTTTTCATATAAAATTTCGGGCGTAGGATATGGTGGAAGATCCAAGCGATTAAAGCATGTATGAGCCCTAAAAACATAACTACTTTGAAAAACACTATTAATAAACTTAAAAAATATCCATTTTGTAAACATCATAAAAATTATAATTGTTCCGTTAATTACACTAGTTTCAAAACAACAATTTTATACCTGGGTAAACTATTTGGCCTTCCCCATTTTTCAATGCAAAATTTCCGTGGTCCTGTAGATCCACGTAGAGCTGCAAATCCTTCGTATGGAATGCTTGATGTGCCAGTAACAAATTGTAGCAATCTCAATCGTTGTTCATTAGTAAATCGGCTTATACTGCTCCAAAACCATTCTACTACAGGATGAGCATCGTGATAACCACTTCTATATTCCGTATGTGTTCTCCAATCGTTAAGATCAATCTCTGCTGCTCCAGCTATTACTAATTCCAGCTCGCGTGCATCAAAAACTGATACTAATCGTGGATCTACAACTTCATAAAATCCACGAACTAAAGACTCCGTTTGTTCGGCAATGCCACGCTCAAGTCTCCAACGTACAACTCTTTCAAGATATTCTTTTTTATTTTTCTCTGTAACTGCAATATTTCTCCCTCCTGGTTTTAATTCACGCTCAGCTACTCGCCCCAGAAGTTCTTCCGTGACCGAAAAGGTTAATTCTAGCGGTTCAATACTTATATCTCTTTCTTTAATCCACATTAAACTTTGATGAAATTCTTGATCTAAACTCTCCAAATCGCTTAAACTTGCTGGTATTCTCAGAAGAGCCTTATAAAATGGTCTCGTAAAAAAGGCATCAAGAAGATATTGGTGAACTAAAGCTAAACCTAAAACTCTGCCTGAAAACCTGAACCAATCATGATAATTATCTACAAAGGCTGACATTGGCGACACTTGTACTGTGTAAGTGTCGTTAGCAGAATATTCAAATAATCCGTAATAAGGATTGAAAAGTTCGCGCGATAGATGAAAGAAAAATTCACGAGATGGGCCGCCATAATCTACACCTTCTTCCTCATCAAACATAATTACTAACTTGCTTTTCTGCAAATCTTTCTTCGAAGCAGCCATAATGCGAGTGAAAGCATCTTCCAAGAAATGTTCTCTTCTAATATGTAATCTAAGTAAAATATAGAAGATATGTAATATAATATATAAATTTTTATAATTTTTATATTAAGATACACATACTTTAATTTTCCTGGACCTTGCCCATATCCTTTACTTTCTAGCTTCCTATAAAATGTTCTAAGTTTAGCTTCAAAATCTCTTCTGTATGGAGCTGGAGCTCTAGCAGAAGCTCTTGTTAAGCCAGGTGAAGCATGCGGACTACCTAATGGAGATCTGCCCACGTTTCCAGGTACATATGACATAATTTCTTGTTCAAACAAGCTGCAATAATAAATTTAATATTTTAATGTTATTTTATCCTTTACTGCCTTCAGAAATAAAATGATTTTGTACCTTAATAATAATGCTAAAGGTACGTCATGTCCTAATCTTTGCAATGCAGTCGTGCCTTCAATTCGTATCGTATTTACTTTCTCTCGAAGAGCAATATTTTGTCCTAATGCCGAGTGTCTTTCTTTTAAGATATCCATTATATTTGGTTGACGCAGAAAAGCAACAACTTTGTCGTTATAAGCTACAGGTATATCAGGTGTGGTAGTAATAGCTGATTGTTGTGGTCGAGGTGGTGGTACAGGTGCTTCATCCAATAATGTTCGTGTGTGAGTTGGTTCAGTAGGTAATCTTGGATCAATGAAAGATGTTGCTTTTCTAGCATGACAAATGAAAAATCTCTGAAAATATAAACAATTTAAATGATGTTTGACTTCCAAAGAGATTTCTTTATCAATGAAAGCACTTTAAATAGTGATATATTTACTTTGCCTGTTCTATCAAGTTTTGATTCATAGCCTCTTGGAAGTTCTTTAGCTGGATCGGCAAAGAAATTTATTAAAGCAACCAAATCTCTATTATGTTCGTATCTCGGAAAAACTGCTGTATCTCTTCTAACTTTGCTAATCATGTGCTTCAAACTGGGATTACGATTATACAATTCCACTGCTTCCGCATGGCTATGTAATACTGTGAAGAAATCGGGTCTTGTTAAAAATAATACTGGAGGACTCGTATTAATGTCAAATGGTTCGCTTTCATTTCTTTCGAATCGTTCATTTGGTCGTTCAATATTCTCGAAATTATTTCCATTTGTATGTTGCGAACCAGATGGCTCGCGATCAATATTGTCAGGCCGAGAAATAGTTCGACGAACGCTTTGATAACGTCTATCTAATTGCTGCCTTCGAAGATCACAACCAGTATTTCGTGTTGTTAAAGTTGGCCTTTGCCAAGTTGTCGTTCGATTAACATGATCTATATAGAATACTCGACCATGACTATCAATTCTTGCTTCCCATGCTGTAATAATATATTCAATAAAATTTTTTTCTTTAATCAAATTAAAATAAATGATTAAAAATTATGGTAGATTTATCTTACATGGAGGCAAAGGTTCCTCAGAGGGTAATGGTACATTAGATGTTTGGCACATCGGTAATGGACGCAAAGGTTTTGGGCGATGTGTAGGTGTTGGTGGACACTCTAATGGATTCGTTAAACCAGATACTGGTCTTTCCAATGGTCTAGGTGGTCTAGGTGGTGAACTTAACAACGCTATACTTTTTGTAACAGCTCTTCGCGACTAAAATATTAGATTAAATACCTAGATATTTAATAATTCTATATAATTTAAAAAGGAAATTAATCATAATAATATAAATATAAAAAACTATAAAATCTTTAAATGAGACATCAATATTCGTAAAAGAACATTGAGTATAATATTCTTTATTCATAAAAAAATATTGAATAAAAGCTGTATTACATTATATGCTTACCAATCGATTGCAGTGCATACATTTCATTAAATTACCTTTGAATTAGAAGCTTCATCAACATCTACAATTTCAAATCCAAAACAATCTTCAGGGTGCAAGGGTGCAGAATATTTTTGAGGATGTCTTTTGGGTAATTCTGGTGGACCAGTTGGTAAAGCATTACTTCTGTGTAAAAGTTTGTGCGTTACCCGTGGTGGTAGTGGTGGAGGATTTGGATACAATGTTTCATATAAACCTTCAGGAAATGAAAAGCCTTCTGTACTTCGCCACAACTGATAATATTCCACACCTTCTTTTGTTACAATACCATTTGTATCACATGACCTCTGAAGTAAAATTTTATAAATTGCAATTTTAAAATAATTGTACTTTTTTGAAATATGTTTTATACTATAATTTAATTTATAAATTTGAAGGAGTGTAATATTAATCTATTAAGAATTTTAAAATAAAAATTGAATTATACATGCACATGTAAAAGTGCAAAGAAAATATACATATTTGCAAACATTCATGTGAGTTAAGGAAAAGTATAAAACATTAGATAAATAAATAACATTGAAAATAATAGTAAAAAGCTGAGTTACTTTAGTATCATAATAACAAATATTTATCAAATTTTAATACAGTTAAAAAATAACTGCACCTTCTTGGTCCCATTATGACCTAGAACTGCTTGCTGTGATTCTGTATCAGAATTACTTGCATCACTACTGTTTGAAGAACGAGGTTCTATTTCAATGCCTTGGGCTTCCTCCAAATGATTCTTCTTAGTTGAAGATGGTTCCAATAATGCTACAGCATTTTCTTCTAGCTCAGTTTGTTGAGCACTGGCAGTTTCAGATAAATTTTCTAAAATTGGCAGTTTAAATGGTTTTTTTGTAACATCATTACAATGAACTAACTCTGTCAAAGTGTTTTGTGATTTTGGCACACTTTTAGACATGTGTGAACTACCAGCTTCATTTAATCTGCTTAAATTTTCAGTTGTACTCTTATTATTATTTTCTATTAAATTTAATACTTTATGTGCATTAACAATGTCATTTCCATGTGTTTCGTTTATTGAAGTGCTCAAAAATTGTAATGGTTCATCAGAACTGCATGACGCTATACTTTGTAAAGGTAAACTACAAACATCTTTCATAGAATCTCTGTTGTGACTACTAAATTGAGAACTAAATTGTTGTTGTTCGTCATTATTGTTATGTTTGTCTCCTACATTTTGTTCACATTGTGATTCTGTGCTACTACTAGATTGTAAATCTTTACTAAAGAATTGTTTCTTTCTAATCATGTTTCTGGAAGATAAAGGCAATTGTTCCACAAAATTGGTTATCTTTCCAGGGGTACTATCTACACTTGCCAGAAAACACTTCTTTCTTGTTAAGTTTTTATGAGATAATGATAAATGCTTTTGACTTGAGTTTTGTGTAACATCATCGTTCAATTTGCTCGGAACATTAGTAGTATCAATTTCACAATCTGATGCTAATGCTGCTGCACCAGCAAACTTAGAAATTACATTTTCTTTGTTACATTTTGATTTAGAACATGCACTTAGTTCTTCAGAGGAGTTTGAAGGCTGAGTATTACTTGATTCATCAATTACTTCTTCATTAGAAGATGTTTTTTGTTGTTCTTGTAAACCATTTTCATTTGATGCACAGTTTACATCTGATGACAAAGAAGCATTCTCATCTTGTTCTATAAAATCATTTTTAATGCCAGATGTAAATACTTTTTTATTACTACTTCTTATGGTATTGGTTTCCACATGATTTACCGTAGCTGAAGATCCTTCATTTGCTGTGCCAACCATCAATGATGTAACAGATTCATCAGGTTCATTTTCTTCGTCATCTTTTTCAAAAGCTGTGTTTTTAACATTTATCTCAGATGGCATTTTTTAAAACATAATATCAATCAATTATATTTTTTTATAATTCTGTAAATAAAAATAGAATCAAATGTTAATAAAATAAATATGAATCAAATTATGAATAATTTTATCATACAATAAAACCATTGATGTAAAATTGAAGAAAGTATGTCAAATAAACTTGGGACTATACATTTCACACAATTTTTTGTGAAAAATTATATCAATTTTTAGCCTAATAATTTTATTCTAATAATTTTATCATGAATTCATAGATCACAACGACATTAAAAAAGAATTTGTTTGATCCAAAATATACATAATAAATATTTGAACGTATATGTATATCAATATACAGTACGACTGCCGCAAAGTATGTAATGTATCCCGTATTCGATATTTAAAATTTATATCATTCGAAATCATTATATAAAGTAAATTGAAAAAATTTGTTACAATTTCCGTTAATCACACGCAATGGGACAGTGAACAAGTTACGGTTCGTTTCTGTGATACCTTTAAAGGAAATAATTATTAATACTTGAAATTTTATACACACTGGTAATGTCAAATCATATTGAAATATTAACATATTGGTACTTTTTACCTGCATATGTTACATCATTTCAAGTATCTCAAATGAAAAACTTCAGTAAAAACATTTTACATCATATTTACATATTCTTACTCATTACACGAATTCATCAAAGAACGCGTTGCTTTGACAGAAAGATATAGCAGACTGTATCTGGTAACTTTTTGTAATATTATATATATCTGGTATTTTATATACGTCATGAATAGTAGGTGTACTTACCCTACTGGTTACTTGTTATATATAATTAAAAACTGTATTATTATTTCTTAGAGAATAGAAAAATCTTTTTTAATTCTTTTCCCTTTCAAAATAAATGATAATATTTAATTTTACATTGTACAGAGAATATATAATACATTTATGTATTTTGTTCTTGCAAAATAAAAACAATAATTAGAATTATTTGACTACATAATATCGAAAATGTAAATATTTTATCAGATAATTATCATTACAATGTAAATCGGGTAAATAAAAAATATACATAGTTTCTTTTTGCGTATCACAAATATAATATCACTAGACAAAAATATTTTATTAACCCTAGTTCAACATAACCTCTTTTATTTGGTGTGTAGCGAGAGACGGTATGTGGTCTTGTAGAAAATCTAAAAATTTAACAAGAATCGTTTATATTATATGAAATATACATGTAGTAGTTTAATATAAATAAATAAAGAGCGATTATATACATCATATTTTTAATAAAATAATTCATTGTCACAATTATATTACTAAAAAATGTGTGATAAAATGTGTTGTTATTAATTTACTCTTATAATCATATATCAATTAATTTACAATATATTTATAATTTTAGTTTATAAAAATGGCTATTCGACCAGTGTATAGACCTACAATTGTGAAAAAGAGGACGAAAAAGTTTATTCGTCACCAAAGTGATCGTTATAGTAAATTGAAGGTTTGTTATTTTCTTTATTGTTTATTAGTATTTATCAATATTAATTATTAATTCATAATAGTTAAAAATATAATGTAATAAATTACTAAATTAATTTTTTAGAGAAACTGGCGTAAACCTAAAGGTATTGATAATAGAGTTCGTAGGCGTTTTAAGGGACAATATTTGATGCCCAACATTGGTTATGGTAGCAACAAGAAAACTCGTCATATGCTACCAACAGGTTTCAGAAAAGTTTTAGTACACAATGTTAAGGTAAAAAAATTAGATTTTCATTCATACAATTATTATTGACAAAAGAGTACATATTTTTATACATTGAAATAGTTTGTTTTTATATATTAACCTATATGTATATATTGAAATTATTGTCATGTTGTTATTGTAGTTGTCATAATAATATTTATTTTCTTGGATTTTTAGGAATTAGAAGTCTTGATGATGCAAAATAGAAAATTCTGTGCTGAGATTGCTCATGGAGTAAGCAGTAAAAAACGTAAATCCATTGTTGAACGTGCTCAGCAACTTTCAATAAGAGTAACTAATGCCAGTGCAAGATTACGTTCTCAAGAAAATGAATAAGAACATATTCTTACTTGGTTTAATAATAAAATATTTAAAGTATGTTTGTTATTTTTCAAATTTTTTTTCCTGGTGCTTATTCCTTAATACTGTCATAGACAAAATATATCTTACAATTAGACATAGTCTGTCGTATAAGTGTGAAAATTCGTTGAAAGCTTCAATTTGTAATATTAAGTCCCTGAGGGAGATATTACTTCACATAAATAACATTAATTGGTGAGCAATTGAAATATTTCTTTTTAATATAATACATCATAAAAATGATTTATTAAAAATATTTAATATATTACAATACATTTAATATAAATAATTACATTAACCACAATGCATTTTTAAATATAAAATGCGATGATGTGTTTGATGTATATTGTTGAACATTTATGAAAAAATAAATTTGAGAAGTATTTGTCTTGTACTATATTTTCGTGTAAAATCTATAACAATAATGATACAATTATGGAAAATATTGTATAACAATTTTTCATAAAATGAAAGAGATTATCATTTATACGATTATTGTAAAATAATATGATAATCCAAAGTGCATTATTTTATTATATATAAATAATGCGCATTATTTAATTTGCTTAATGTATCCTCTATCTTTTAGGAGATCGTCCAATGCCTCTTGAGTATAATAAACAACAAAAGCAGTTGATGCAACAGCTTCAAATACAGCATAAACTGAAGGTTTTAGATTGTAGAAAAAAAGTGGTTGACCTCTTGACGCGAAATCTTTTATTAAAGTTTCAATTACTGTGGCTGCAGTGAAATCTGCTCCATAAATATGAGAACAATCGATTACAACTGGAGTTGCAACATTTCCAGTTCTTTGACTATATTTTGTTACTAAGTTTCGAACGTAATCAACAGATGGAAAAATTAAACACCGATCTGGAGTTAACATGAGATATCGAATACCATGTCGACTCTGTAACATAAAATGTATATATTTATCAATTTATGGATGATTAATAGATAATATTAAAAAAATAATACAATAAATATAATTAATTTTTTAAACAGATACTATATAAAATATCGTAATGAGTAAGTTATAAAATGAGAAATACTTACGGTAAGTTTCTCCACGGATATTTTTGGTCGTGCTGCATGGTACAAAATGAATAAAATATTTAATCCAATACCGCATAGAATTCCAATTTCTAATTGTAATAACAAACACGCAATGAATGTACCCAATCCGGGAATTAAATCTGATTCTATAAGAATGAAATATTAAAAGGCATTAATTTTTTGAAAACAGAAATTTCTTCATCGATTTGTATCTTAAATTGCGAATTTACTTTTAGTTCTCCACATTGGTTTTACAACTTTAACTTCAACCATAAATATTACTGCAGCTATAATAATTGCTGCTAATGTACTCCTTGGGATGTAACTGAAGTAGGGAGTGAGAAATAAAAGGGCTAATATTACTAAAGAACCTAAAACAAATGGCAATTGTGTAAAATCTATGTATATAAAAAGAAGTATGTTAATTATTAATTAATGACTAAATGAAACATTATAGTTTAAATAATTGGTAAATTACTATTTTACCAGTGTAAATGCCGCCCATTGGTGTTCTTACTCCAGAAGCATTGTTTACTGCGCTTCTGCTGAGAGATCCTGTACCAGGAAATGCCTGAACAAAAGAATTACCAATGTTTGATATTCCAATTGCTATTAGTTCTTGCGTTGCATCAACTGACTTTCCAGTTGCTGAAATAAAAATGAAACCTTTTACTTTTTGTTGCATATAATAAAACAATATTAATATTCTATATAAATTCATAATATATGAAAATAATGTTCTAACTTACAGAATGCTTTACAAATAGCAATGTCTTCCATCAACGAGATAAGTGGTAAAACAAGAATACCGCTTCCCAAATTTGAAATCATATCAATAAATGTTACTGTTGTATTGTCATCTTTAATGTAACTAAATGGTGGTAATTGTACATTTGGCATACCTTCTGGTATGTATCCTATGAAAAAGAAATTAATATGTTTAATAATAATGTGCACTTAACACGTGCTCGATAATATGTATTTACATAATCAACAATTGATGTTAATCCTAATTTATTGTATTCTTACCAACCAATTTGAAGGGTGGGTCTTCTCTAAAACTATATCCCAAAACACCGGACAATATTACTAAAAATGCATTTCGTGATGTACCAAATAACCATATAAATTTATTTAACACGCGATATTTTGTATTTTGTAATTCTTCTTCTTTAGGACCAATGTTATATGATGCTAGAAGCTATAAAAAAGAAATATAAAAAGTATTTATTATTATAAGTCACATATTTTACAATGCACTAACGTACATGGTATATTCTATATAATGTAATTATATATATATATATATATATATATATATATAGTAATAACATATGTCTATATAATGTAATATATATGTATGCAATTAATCCTTTCACAACATAGCGCAAGAGAAAGTCACGCAAGCCATCAAATATATTACTATAAATTCACACATCTTATAAATATCATCGTATATAACGCAATTATTGATATTTATTTTCCATAAAAAAATATGTATCAGAAATAATTAATTTTCAAGTCATTCATTCTTACATTATCAAAGGTTTAATAATTCTTCGATATGATCATATTATATGTACCCTGAGAAGTAAAAGAAGCGCGATACAAGTTACTCCAAGAGCAGCGTCCCAAGCTGAAGTTTCATGTATATGGCTGGCAAGGTTTTTCCATATTTCAACAAATTGCGAACCTTTTATAGAAATGCCAAGTATATCTTTTATTTGCGAAGTAATAATTATCAAAGCTACTGCGGACGTGAATCCAGAGCTGACTGGCCCAGATACGAAATCAATTAAAAATCCTGAAACATATTATTGAAGCAATATACATCTACTAAAAAGAATATTTATTTACTTTATCTGGAATATTTTTATTATGAATCGTAAGCAGATAAAAGATGTTATAGAGATATTTACCGAGACCAAATATACCCATTATCAGTTCTATCACTCCGGCCAAAAAGCAGAGGAATATCGCGTGTTCCAGTGGTGCATCCACATGTGAAACTGTTTGGTACGTTAGCAAAGATATGATGGCACTAGGTCCCACCGGTGTATCTTTACAAGATCCGAATATAACATAAATAAAGCAGCCTAAAAAGCTACCATACAGTCCATACTGTAAAGTACAAAGTTTCTCTTATTAACAGTTTTATTTTTACTTTATTTAATAATTTGCATACGCGGAGGAAATATCTCGCAAATGATCTTTATTTTATGATAAAATATTCTTTTTTTTTTTTTTTAATTACATTAACATTATAACAATCGATGAATCTACTGTAATGTCATGCGCTGGTGACTGATAACGTTATTGTAGCATCATGTGATTTTCAGCGATTAATGAAAGATTATTATTAAAAATACTGTCGGAAAGTGTATTATAAGTTTAAATATATGTCTTCATTTATATTCGACACATTTAGTAATTATATCTTCTGATTTTTTACAAAGTTCATAGTTACTAATTGTTCCTTTGTACATAGCAAAAAATCACATTTTGTAAATTCTTAATAGAACTTGTAAATAGCCGATATGTTATAATATTAATAGCAATAGAAATGACGAAGTCTTTAATTCAAGAAAATTAAGAAACACTAACTTGAGCTGGTAGACCTGCTACGTTAGCGTATGCTAACGATTGTGGTATAACAGTGAGACCCACTGTAACACCAGCAACAAGATCACCAACCGCATCCTGACTATTATATCTTGGTAACCAATTCAAGATTGGTATTCTTTTATATATGGTTTTCTTTGTACAAGCTGATCTACAACGTCGTCTCAACTGATATAACGTGGAATGTAGGAAATTATCCTTCTGTTGCAATTCGTAGTCAGATTCTTCTACCACTATAAAAGAAAGGATGAAGTGATATTATTGAATATAAACGACGCCAATTTTAGATTAAGAATCGTTTAGGATCATATTAAGCAATTGTTGAAATATATCCTACAATGTATGTGATAAGAGGAAATGGAGGATTTCAACTATTCAGTGGTTTTATATACAAATGATTGTATTAATAATGTTAAATGTGAATTAGTCATTTTAGTACTACGTGTGCTTACAGATAAAATCCGAAGAACCTTGTATTTCTTGGTGACTTTCATACGAATTATCTAGAATTTGAGAACTGTTTGAATGACCGAGATTCAAACTATCGCTGGACCCAATCAAACCATGATTCACATATACTGCGGGCCTATCGTCTTGGTTTGCATCTACCACACCGTTTGATCTGTTCATCCTGAAAATCCCAATATTTCACATACATTAGCAAAATTCTATCAAATAGTTCTACGTGATCTTAATTTTCATATAAAATTTACAAATCGCTAAAACGTCGTAACTTAGGATTTGGCCACGACTGCGATTATAAGCTCTTTGCAAGTGAGCTTATAATCGTTTTATTAGCATTAGATCTATTAATATAGAGTACATAAAATACAACATTGTAAACAAATAAACTAATATTGAATCTCACAGTGTTTTATTGTTAACTAATAGTATTTAAACTGTGCGTATGTTGATGCGTGAATACGAGTAAAAAAATAGGACTTAAGTAGAAATTTATTTCACTTTCTGAATATTATGCACATTATAAAAAGCACTTTAGATATTTCTTGTGTTATGTATATTATGTATATCTCCCATGCATACATGGCAATCCTAATTATAGAATGAAATAGAATATCAACTTCATTTCGATGTTGTTCAATTCCAGTTTAATTGAATATATCTATAGCATATGCTAGACACACGTAACATGATGTTAAATTGGGACAATATATTGTTTAACACTCATCAATGACATTCGTTCAATTAGACCTCGAAACTAACTGATTCGAATTAAACTCGGTATACGTGATTTTCTGCACGATGTTTTATGGGTTCTTATTGGACTTTATTTAGTTTAACGTAACGAATCGGTTAATACAACTTGAAATGTAAACAATAAGATGTATATATATTATACAACAAATACAATAAATATCTATATTGTACAACAAATATATATATATATATATATATATTACAAAACAAATTATTGTACAACAAGAAACGAATCAAGTTCAATGATGTAAGA
>CAJDYZ010011871.1:32859-43481 GCA_903986555.1 Heterotrigona itama
AAAGTCTTTCAGTCGTGAATGTCAACGTTTTTGACAACGTTGAAAAACGACATCTACATTGCTGTGGTGTGATCGGAGTGACTACGAAGTACTCGAAGATAAGTGACGAACAGAGGAGCTGAGTGTCGGTGAACGATAGTATTTAAACGATATACAAGAAAGAGAGAGAGAGAGGAGAGTATCAAGCGGAGAAAGGAACCGATCGATGATCGATGATAATCGTCATCGCGACGTCGCATCGGATCAGGATCGGGCGCAAGGTGTTCGTCTCGCCGGTCCCACGGGACGAGACACCCGGCTGCCCCGGTGGCAGTGACAGTTGCTGTACGTGAGAGTGTTTTGTTCCAGCTGAACCGCTCGAGAGCTCCGGTTTTCTCTCCTCCTCCTCCCCCTCCTCTTTCTCTTCCTCTTTTGCGCGTTCTCCTCATCCGCAGTGTCCGTTTGGCTCGCGGGTACGAACCGTTTCGCTGCGCGAAAAAGGGGGATACCCTTAAACAGTATACCAGAGGCATTACCCGATCGGAATGCTACCGTGCCAGTGAAGGTAAATTGAATTCTGAAGTTCGACAGACTTTTGTGCCCGGGCGGCCATCAGTCTCTCGGCGACGAGACGTCCGTGTCTTTGACGAGCCTCCTCTGACGCGAGCCTCGAGATCGACTCGAGAGAGAAGAAAATTGAATCGTTTAGAGAGGCGCGAGAGATCGACTCGTCGCTTCCTATTTCGCGAGACGCGCACAACAGTGAAACTCGCTGCGCAACGCGGAGGAGACTCGTCTTTGACCAATGATATTTTCTTCCTTTGTCTCTTTTTTTTCTTCTTCTTTTTCTTTTCGTCGCTTCGAGGGAAGGAAACAACGTCGCAGTTCGCCAAGTGTCGATGCGAAGGCTAGTTGCGAGTGTGTTTGCTACGTCGGTAGCTCGGTGTTACGTAAAAAGGCTGACGTATCTACGGGACGTCGCGTGTTCGCTGTTGTCGAACAGCCTTGGACTGGGAATTTGGACGATGAATCCTCTTGCGAGGAATTGACACGCATGTGCAAATTTATCGTGGATCGTGTGAAACACGTTGTTGAAGCTGTCGAGGAAATATTTGCTCGATTGGAGTATTAGTTCTTGGTATATCTATTAGTTCTTGATGGATTGTAGGTGATTTGAAGCAGTTTTTTTCGGCTAATTTTTAACTAGCGAAGTATTTTTATTTTTCATCTTTTAGTTTGTTGGAGCAGTTTCAATGGAAAGAAATTTGAATAAGTTTCACTCGTAATCCGCGTGTAGATCATGACATTTGAGAGTACAAAAATATAAAAATGAATAAAAATCGAATTTGAATACGAGAGAAAATGAAATTGTAACTAATAAATAGACAAATGTACTCGAATAATAAAATTTCCAAAATAGCAGAACAGTTTTCCCTGAACTGAAATTTTAGGTATTTAACAGCGACAGTTTCGACAGAAGAAAAATCTGATATAAAAATAATAAAACATTCAGATGATAATCAAATTCATACTGCAGTTCAAAATTAAGTAACACAATTGAAATTTTATCGAAACTGTATCAAGGTTCCAAAATGAAATTTCAAAAACAACTATCGAATTAGAGTACAAGATTTCTATCAAATACATTAAAATAGAAAAGTAGAAAAACTTCGTAATACAATAGAGCACACAAGCTTCTATATACAATGTGAAATCTTTCAAAAATCATAAATTTAATTTTGGTTAATTTTCTACAGTTAGGTAATACAAAGTTCTATCCTTCGTATATCTCGAAAGTTTAGCGAAAAAACTGTGCCAAAATTCCAGGACTGAATGATTAGTCCAGTTAAAAATTAGCCAAAACTGCGTCGATCTCCAACCGTGATTCGAAATTAATTTCCCTCCCTCGAAGAATTGACAAAAAAATTGAAAGAAGCTTCACGCAAATCGCAGTCTTTCGTGTCATTCATTTCGAAACGAATGAACGGACGCGACTCGACTTGACTCGACTCGACTCGACTCAACTCGACTCAACTCGACTCGACTCGACTCGACTCGACTCGACTCGACTCGACTCGACTCGACTCACCTTCGCAACGAGATCACCGTAATTATCCCGATCGTGAAAGAACGTCGAGGCTCGGATGGACGGCTCGTTTGATCCGTGTTCATCAAACGAGCGGGAAGGCGAGACGCTAATCGAAAGGGAAACGACTTTCAGCGGACGCGCGAGCAGATTGCGGGACGGGGACGCGTGCGATTTACTCTCGCCCGAATGGCGGGGGGGATCTCGTCGATAGGGAAACGAGAAATGCAATGGGGAGGGCACTACCGCATTAACTGAAAGATCAATTAACTCGCGTTAACGAACACTTTAATCACAGAGACGCGCCTAGCTCAGCCTCGATGAAGATGACTGGATGGATCTCCCGTTCACCGGGTTTTGCTCGTTCCATTCCTCTGCACGATTTCCCCCGCATCGACGTGCTCGCCAACGAGATCGTTGCAAACTTAAGCGAGTTAGAAATGACGTACGATGTATAAATAACAGTCGATTTTGGTTTTAAACTTTGGAAGTTTCAGGGAGTTTCTTCTTCCTTTGGAAAGAATTATTTCCGAACAATTTCTGTTGCGCTATCGAGTTCGTAAATACGTGTTCCGGCTTCAGTGATTTTAGATCAGTCAGTTTCGGAAAATTCGTTAGTTGGATAAAGAGTGACGGGGTTGTGTGCTGTATTTGAAATCTGACAGAACTCTTTCTTGGCGGCTGTCGGTGATGAAATGAAATTATAAAACACAGATTTCTAAAAATCTATGGCCTGAGATTGAGGGATTAGTGTACAGTTTGTAGAAATCGAAAGTATCGTTGATATTGGAATAGAACGATCGTTTGAAAATTAGAATTCTTGGTTCAATCCATGGATGAAGTTTTCTTGGAGCTTATTTTCTAAACATAATTATTGTAAAAGTAATACCATCTTTTTAATCAAATTATTTCCAATATTAATATAAAGCGAATTTTAATAAGTCGTTCAATATTAAATCAAGTCCTTATATTAAATATATAGTTAAATACCCAAAGCATAGTGTTCAAATCTCCAGAAAGAAAAGCACATCACACGCAACGAGAAACGTCCGCGAATTATCAATTCACTCTCTCTCTCGACGTTCCAAATCTAAATTCCAGGCACAAACCAACCGCATAAAAACGTCCGCCTGTCCAAAACCTGACGTTCCGAAGGAAGGATCCAAAGAAAGAAAGAAAGAAAAAATACATACGCGCGAAGTGTCTGAAATTTACTGCATCCGAAACGGAACGATCCGACGTAACCGTAACTCCCTGCGAAACAAAACAAAGAGGAATGAAAGGAATATCGGGAATAACCTACCGGACGAACGATAGTGTTCCGAGAAGCACGGCCAATAAAGAGCGCGCGGGAGAGATTGCGAGCGAGCGGAGGGTGCTTAAAAAATTTGCGCGGGGAAGAAGAAGCGGATGTCACAATAAAAGGCCACTCGGGGTTTGACACAATTACGAGGGCCTCGAGGTGTCTCGCCCTTCTCGACGCGTCCGCTCATTAAAATCCAGAAATAGACGCCGCAAGCCTCCCAGCAACCCTTACGAACGATTCAATCTATGTCTTTGTGGTCTTCAACTGCAACAGTGAGAAATTACGCGCCCGTTAACGCTGCAACTACGTGCAAAATGGTCGAGATAATCTTTTTTCAATATTTTCGTTGGAATTTAATTAGTGCGAATATTTGTTCATTTGTAATATTTTTATTAATAACATTAGCGTGAATATTTTCGTTAGAATTTAATCAGTATGAATATTCATTTATTTATAATATTTTTATTCATAGCATTAACATTGGCGCGAGTATCTTTGTTACCATATGAAACGTTCGTAAAATACGCAAATAAAAGCTTGTGCTGTGAAGTACTGTGTCGTGAAGATTTTCTGTTTCGTATACTTTAACGTCTCTTATGGAAAATTTTATGCTTTAGTAGTCGGTAGTTCTAGCCTATTAAGGAATCAAGTAAGGATCCGTGTTAATACGCGTATGCGTACTTTAGCATTGTTTTTAGTTATTTTTACGTATTACACGCGAATGTTGCAGGTAGACGAATTTTATTTGTACGTAAGCATATTTGGAAATAGTGATATTGATATTGATATTTGGAAATTGCGCATGGAAAAACAGTTACAATTTATTAATAACTTTTTCCTCCTAAATATAAAGTAAACGAAATTCTGGTTCTATAATAGCGCTTTACACCGAGTGAAAATCTGACAGTTAATGATCGTCATAAATCATTCATTTAACGTTTTAGTAGCAATATGTCAATTCAGTTTTGTAAAGTACTGAACTGCAGATGTACGAACATGTATCTTTTCCTACAAGTCACGTGCAATATTGAAGTATATATTTATCAACGACGCTTATCATCTATTCGTTCAATTCATCTCCGAATGTCAGATATCGACGATTTTTAACGCGACAGAGATTCCTCTATCTCAATCTCGACTTTGTGACTGAATATAATACAATCGAACGTATATTGAAACACACGTGAACACGAGTTAAAAATCACACGGACTGATTGCTTTAGTATTAAACACGCGTACACGGGTATTTGCATACGCACGCGTGAGATAGCTCGATTCTTCTTCCTCTTTTCTTCTGCCCGCTCTTTTGTTTCGCCTGTCCGTTCGCGGTCAGCCTCGCAGAATGAAGATCGCGCCTCGTCTTGACGCGCGAATCGACCACTGGCCGGCGGTTTCTCTCTTGTTTCTCTCTTTCTTTCCCTCCGAGGCCGAATAATCTCCTCGTCCACTCTGTCTCGCCTCTTCCTCTTTTTCGTTCGGGTTGCACGCGACGCGACGCGCAGCAGAAAAAGCGGAGGGCACGGCCGTGGATCGTGATATTCGGGGCACGAACCCCCTACGACCTTGGCACGCTGGCAAGTGTGCCAGTAGAACATGCGCCGGGATACGAGCTAGCTATTGAGCGTGGAATCTCTTGTGCTAGATGGATTTAGGTTAGATCGCCGACTGTGCGAATTCTCTCTCTTCTTTTTCTAAATTTCTTTCCTCCCCCTTTTTTTTTGATAATGAATGTTGGATATAAAGAATGTTGGAATAGACATTAAGTGCATTTTTATTTTCTCTTCTTTAATGTACAGAGAACATTAGGTATTGAAATTAGATTTTGATTAATTGAACAATATCCAAATTTCTTCGATATTTGTTTATTTAGTGTATTAATAAAAAAAGTATAAGACCTATCCTGACATTGAGCGAAGACAATTTACTCGCATATCAAAATAATATATAAAATTTCTAACAACTTTAAGTTTTAAAATTTGAAATGTTTATTATCGTAATATCTCAGTTGAACTTTTCGCATCGACGACTTTTAATTTCTTCCTTCTCACAAACATCTATATATCGATATTACGACCAAAACTTTCACCACGATTAAAGTTTCATAAAATATATTCCCGAGTCCTATAAATGATTTATATATGCACGCTTGGTTACGCGACACATTTACTCGCAAAATTCCAAATGATTTTTCCAAAGCGTTCGCCACTTCGCGTGTGATAACTGTTCGTTCGGATTCTCCGCAGCTTTATCTTCCGCGTGGCAACGAATCATCCGCGCGACACCGAGGAATTCTCTTCGAGGTGAAACGTTGCTCGTCATTTCTCGCCCGACGATATTAAAGAACCGGTCAACGCGCGGCTGTAACGCGCGGACTTCGCTTCGGGCGCGAACCTTTGATTTTATCATTGAATCATTGAATGGACGGGCCGCCATGCGGCGGGGGGGGAACAATAAAACAGCCGGGGGAAGGTGCTAAATATTTACGAGAGACACGTGACTGTTTATTGCGGCGAGGTGGCGGGCCGAAGAACGGGCTAGAAGAGAATCATATCGTACATTCTGGTAACGTGTCTTTTATTGTCGGCTTTCTTGATTACCTCGCCGGTTCTCGCCTTTGATTCGTTGTCGCTGATCGCGCGAATTCTCCTTTTTTTCTTTTTTCTTTTTTTTTTTTCTTTAGAAAATTCACGGACGAGAATGCTAGCTCAAAAAAATTAAATCTATTATTTTTAGTCTTTTAATCTATTATCGTGGATTCGATCTCACGCTACTCAAACGCGGTACTTCAACAAATTTACATAATTTAGGAAAAAATTATATATAAGTTGTATTTCTTTTGTATAATTAGTATTATATTAATATAATAAATTCTTATATTTTTCTTTGTCTTTCTTATCTATTCTTTCATTGTAAGAAGTAAGCTTCGTTACGTATGCATGTGGTAACGAGAAGGATTAGATTTCAATGAAATCACAATATTTCTAGATAGAAATTCGTGAAATTCGCAACGTCAAAATAGCCTCTAATTGCTAAATTCTAAAGTCGGAGCAGCCGTCATTCTCACCTCGGGGGAAAAATATTCGCGTCAAATATTCTCGCTAGAATCGCACTCTACACGGCGTCATGACATCATCCGCCGAGTCACCTCTCAGAAGAAGTTAAATCCCGAAAAGCAAACTTCGTTCGAGCCGCTCTCGAGGTGTTTTAGAAAAAAAAAAGCGTTGCTCCTTTGAGATGCTCTCCAAATTTGTTCAGCTTCTTTGCAACGTTCTCGTTTGCGCTACTCTCGCAAAGTGAGAGTGAAAATCTTGGATTTGGACGATTAGGTGAACAAAGAGGAACGAAGGATGGAGAGACGTTGACGTTTTGCCGTCTGACGCTAGCACGGTCGTGTTCGACTTTGAAAAAAAGAAAAGAACCTAGTCGAGTTAACGTCTGAATTTTACGGGACAGCTTCGCTCCGGATGACCGCCCTCGAGAGCATCTGTTCGCCAAATATGGCGGCGGCGAGTCAACTCACTTTGTATCTTAATCCAGTGATCACGGTCACGCGAATTGTCTCGTTCGAGAGTCGGCGTCGCTTGCGCGAGAGGCCTAATAAAGTCGTCGGGGGCCCAACCCTTTGGAGCTACGAACCACGAACCGCGTCGCGATTAGATGGCCTTGGCAGATGAAGCGCCGACGAGGTCACCGTTGCAAGCTCGAAAGGCGACCGAGATCCCGCGCGGATACGCGTGAACGCAGGCTGAATCTGAAATCGCCGTGCCACCGCGCGTTGTCGTTCCCTCCTCTTTGGAAAGTGAAGGTGATGCCGCGTCCCGCCACGAGGAATCGATCGACTAAGCGATGCGATAGTGTGCTTTACTGCCTACGATTGATCGTTGCTCGCGCAGCGAATAGTAGATTCTCAGTGCCTCAGGATAATAACGAAATTCTTTTTGATAACCGATAACGGAGCAACCAGCGAACTGAGTTGGAAAATTTTCAGTTTATCTGGATACCTCGATATATGTGGTCTTTTGATACGCTGAATCGAACAGAAGGAAATTTGATGCGAGAATTGGTAACATTCTATTCTCTGAGATGTGTGCTCTTGTCGTTCGAAAAATCTTTTCGTATTCTTTTTCCTTACTTCCGTATTTGATTTTTGCAGCACAGATCTTTTTCATACTTGAAATCGTCAGAAAATATATAAACGAAAGCTTGTGCTCTAACATCTCTGATACAAGTTTTATAATTCTTGATAATTTTAGTATTAGGAATTTAATACGATATAACGACTTCTACTTGTTGTAAACAAAATCATTCATTCATTTTTAGAACCGGTTAAGATGTGATATATTTTTTTCTACTCTAACTTCTTTGACACGAGCTTTCTATCTTAATCGTCCATAGTTCCAATGTTGTGATCTAACTAACAGGCTACTCGTATTTATGGACAAAAGTTAATTTGTTTTTAGAATCGATTGAACTACAGTATGTTTTTTTCATTCTTCAGTTTCTAAATATTGTGTATTTCATTGTCGTAGCATTTCTTTATGTTATATTGTTCGATGAAATCACCGTAGCGCGAATTAAGTAGTATTGGGCAGTTATGGTCAGACACGGTTAGCTAGTATTGCCGAAAGTGTTCTCATATATTTATCGCCACGTAGGTCGATTGGTCGTCAATTAGCACACGACTGTGGGTTAGTGGAATTTTATGTAACAAACAGTGACTCTCGATCCTTGAAAAATCACTGAGAATGTTAAATTTAATTAAAAAAAAAAAGATCCGTAGAATTTTTAGAAACGAGATTTTTATCATTTTACTCGATATCGAGTTTTTTTTTTTATAGAAAAATTTTTTAATATAATACTGCTGAAATTGAGTACAGTGAGAAAATTGTTTTCACATTTGAAAAAGTGGAGAATATAACGCAATTGTATGAAGTGACAAATATTTCTTACTTAGAGATTCATAGTTTAGACTTTAAGGTACAAAATTGGAAGAGAAACTCGACGAATCATAATTTGCAGAAGAATTTGTAGAAGAGTATATTTCCATAAAATGAGTCATGAAATTGGTGAAACAATTAACAAAATTTATTACCAAAATATAATTAATGTTTGGTGAAACACACTTTCTGTCTCATGGTTTTGCTGAATCCTTTTGGCATCAATTTTACCGTTGTTTCTCAAAAATCAGCAACTAGTCTATCGAGAGGTTGAAGTTTAATAATTCAGATGGAATATTTATCAACTTGAGATGGCCGTGAAACCCTCACTTTTGCACTAATTTGCGCGAACAATTTTGCAACTCGCTGCAAATCGAATTACATAGCCGTATGTTTAAAAATTAGCACATTAGAAAATTCCACTTCAACGTGAAACCATATACTATAACTATAACCAGTCTCTCAGTTTCCGTCAGATGAATTATACGAACTAATGGAGCAGTAATAACCATGAAAATAGTCTCTAATCGTCAGGAAGTCGTAAACTTAAAATAATATCCCACACGCGTGAAATCTTTCCTTCCCTCGCGAAGAAAATGCAAAATTTCCTTTCTCTCTCGTCGAACATGCTCGCAACGATTTTTGCCCCCGTTCTTTCTCTCCGCGCCGAGAAAAAAATACTCAAGGACGCTGTGAAAACTGGACCGATTCGATGAAGTACGTGCTTAAAGGATGCGTCCCGATTACACGATCTCGCTCGATGAGAAAACGTAATAAACGTCGTGCCCGATGATTACAGCTTTGCATGACTCTTCGGAGCGAAAGAAAGATGGGGGGTAAAACGAGAGAATACGTTGGTAGCTTATCGCACGATCATCAACTCATTGTCGTTATTGCGCACCGTCATCGTCATCCTCGCAACTGTCAATAGACCGTTTGCACGTGTAGCTCGAGTGTCTCATCGAACCGCGCGACCACAATGGAGACCATTATCAGACTGCGTCGTGTTCATCGCGATCGACTCGCGTGCGCCAGCGCCAGCGAATTTACTCGAAAAAATAGTCTCTTTTGCCGTGTCGGTCGTGTGCTTGTGCCGAGAAAAATCGAATGAATCGGCGGTGAGACAATAGATTCCGTTAGATAGATCTACTGCCATTTTTATTTTATTTTTAATTCCAACATACAATATATATTAGTCAAAATATTATTGTATTTTCAATTCTATTTTTAATTTGTAATTTACGAGTTGTACGTGGATGCAGGATTTGTCGAGGCACAAGAAAGATTATATGTCGAGCATGACTCGGAACGGGAAGAGAAAATAATTATATTTTATATTTTTAATTACCAATATTTTTCATATTCATTATGAGAATGTCACGGACACACTTTTGGATCAATTATGGATAATTTCAAACGTGTAAATATGTTTTATTATGAATAAAATATAGTGACGAGAATACAGTAGAGCTTCGTTGTAACATCAGAACAGTATGTCTATCAGTAGCAGATAGAAATTCTTATAAAGAAAAATCTTGTAAATGGGAAAAGTGTATTGTTTCGATTTACATCGTCCCTTTATTTAACAAAATTCTGTCGATAATTATTTTTCACTTTTCCTGAATAGCACACACTATCAGGTCGTGTCATTCTGCAATTGCGTAGAATGAAAAAGATTTTCACAACGTTGTTTCTGGAAAATTGACAATTTTTAAGAGAAATTTCCCAAAGCAATAAATTCATCTTTTGATGGGAGTCAAAGTGATGATTCGCAATCTTTCGAAAGCTCGTTGACGTGGCATTACATTGGCGAGAAAAACTCGATAAAAGTTGCGAACAAAAGCTTTCTTGTGCCTCGCTGGAACTCGCCGAATCCAGGTAGAAAAACACACGGCAGATAATCGTTTTCTCTCGAGGCAACAGTGCACCCCTTTGTCGCCGGTGAGCAAGCAAGAACTTTACTATCGGCACTCGACATCGATCGCTTCCACGGCACGCCGATTCGACAGTTCGTACGTCGTTCGTTCAAACACGCGAGAGTATATCGCTGTGTCTCCGAGAGCACAACACCGGTGAAAAGGCTACTTTTACTTACTAGCACCAGTCCGCCAGTTTGGCTTTAAATCGCCGATAGAGGCGATTTCTCTAACCGCAATAAGAACGACCGCAAATAGATCGACGCACACGCTGGCGCACGTGAGCTCACGTTCTACGTCTATGAAAGACACTCGTAAAATTGTATACCGGTGTATATCTACTCGCTTTACAAGCTTCCCGCAACAAACACGCAAAAACCAAAAAAAAAAAAAAAAAA
>CAJDYZ010011874.1:9071-19336 GCA_903986555.1 Heterotrigona itama
ACACTGAAAGGAATTTTTCACTTGAAATATTTGTCTTCAAGTTTTAAATTCTTTCAGTTTTTTTCCCTTTATCTTTTTACAAACTATCCTTGCATTAAATGTAAAAAATGCAGAAAAAGAATCAATTTAATTTACTTTTCAAATGTTCTATCACTCCAATCAAAAAAAGTCGGATCAATTTTCGAAAAATCATTCGTACCCGACAGCTGTTATCAATATAATTAAAATAAAATTTCGCTTCAAAGAAATGCACATCATTCTTACGTTATTCAGTTATTAATTAACTCTTCTGATAATGTATAACACGCAACAAATGAAATAAATCAACGAGTAATCTTTGAAATCTCCTCGACGATTTAACAATTACAATTTCAAAAAAGCTTTCAAAAAGATTGTTGGTTAATACCAGATAAATCTATAAATAGTTAACTAAAAGCGCTAAGTAAACCGACAATTTTATCATTTAATCAATTTAATTCTGTTTTAAAAACGCGACAACTTTTCACGTGATGTTTTAATAATGAAAGACATGTAAAACATCTCATAACATGTCAAATATCTCTTCGTATTTTAAAGTATCTTTCATTTTCCTTAACGCAATGTATATTCTTTTAATAATAAATTTCCTTCGAATTTAAATACTCCCACTAATTTACTTTGCTTCTCATTAATTTCAATTAAAGCTTTGTTACGCACGAATTAACGATATAACGATATAAAAGTAGTTAATTAGAGTTTTCTTTGATTTGTCACTCTCGCTTACCTTTCACACCGTATTCCACAACTGAAACGTAAGGTATCGGCACCTCCGACGTTTTCGTATTGGTATTTCACACGACAGGGTGCTGCGTTTACGAAAAAAAAATCGTCCCGCCACCGGTTCTTTTTTTATCGTTCTATATATTATAGAATATATACGTTATATATAATAAATATATCAGAATGGTACGCGCGACACTTGCGAGCTCTGGTAAAATAAGGTGTACAATGAGACTAGAAACGGAAGCGCGGCTCTTCTTATACTCCGCCATGTGCTTCTGCAGCGCACTCTCCAAAGAGCAACCCCGATTTTTTTAACCATCCTTTTCACCCCTGTTGGTTCACCTCTCTCTCTCTCTCTCTCTCCCGCTCTCCCCTCTCTCTGCTATGTGTTAATTCCTATTTACGTATTGTTAAATCCCTGTCCTGGAAAAAATATAATTGCGAGAGCATGTCGTGGATATATGTATCGTTTGACGTAAATGATGTCTCTTATTTTTCGAGTGAAATCGAGAGTTACGTTTATTGACGTAAGTTTTGGATTTTTCGTGACGTGTCGTTTGCTTCGCGAGGATCCGCAGGATTTCAGGGTTCTGCATGTCGATTGAATAACATCTCCTTCAGATTTGCCGTGTTCCGACTATTTTATTTGTTGCTAGCGCAAGTTTCAATAAAATCATTTCCTTATTTTTAACTCGCAATAACTCGACGTTTGCTTTAGAGTAATATATTCATTCAGATTTATTCGTAATCTGAATATGTGAATATTTATTTATTAAAATAAATCACGGCTCGCCGTTAAATAATTTATTTATAATTTTGCTGCGTTCGCAGTACAAGAAGAAATCTCCCTCCCTTCTGGAATTGAAATTCTCTGCGTGTTATAAAAACGCGCTTTTTCTAAAATTTCAAAAACCAGATTTGCTTGGAAAAACAAATACGTTTATCGTTTGGTTAATTAACCCCTTCGTATCCATGGACGCGATATCGTTCGTGATAAGTTTCGTACGACATGTTTGTGCAATGAGTCACAGAAGCATCGATACCCTGGCGATCGGAAACGCCATTTCCAATATGTTACAACAAATTATTTATTTCCCGATGAAAAAACACACAAGCAAGTTGTACAAAATAATAGAAATACTTTTTAACAAGTAGACTGCCGATTTTCAATGAATCTTTTCTCATCTGTTTAACTGTGTTCGTAAACCTATTAAATTTGCCTAAAAATCTTTTTACAAATTATGGTTACAAGTGTATCGTGTAATTACAGAGATTATAAAAGATAGTTAGAGGCAAGTATCCTCTACCTTTTCTAAAAGCATTTATATGATTCCACTCTACTAAACGCCAATGATTGTCCTCGACGTGATGTCGATGAAGGATTTTCTTGCTTTCGCGCGAAATGTTTTCCATCGTGTGTTTTATCAAAGACTCGATTTTCGAATTCAATAATTCCAAGGATACGAATACTACTGTGACTCGCTGTTTAATACATCTTTTTATGACGATTCAAAACCAAGCAAGCATGTACTTCGACGAAAGATCAAGCAACGGTTTGTTTAAACGCTTTGTGAAATACGGTGACATTTTGAGAATACAATGACAAAGTGAATATGTGAGAGGGAAGACGGAGGTAGCATATGTGCGTATCGGTTAAAAATGCGTTTCTTAGCGCTGCGAGAGATTACGTCGTAAATTCCAGAGCTACGAGTAATGCGTAACGTCAAATTTGATGATGAATAAGCAAGCATAAAGGCGAACGAGAGCAACAGCCTGTTGATCATTTTTTGAATTCTAGCTTCACCGAGCATTACCAATGGTCAACACGATAACAGTCAGAAAATAATGAATTATCAAAGGTTTCTTTTTCTAAAAAAATGCGCTCTTGAAAGCAAACAAGGCCAAGGTTTGACGATTCGTTTCTAGAAATATACGTATATTAGGGATAGCGGTTCAAGTAGATGCGGATGTTACGTTCAGACGTAAGTGAAGTGATCCTTACAAGGTAGGCGAGCGTTAGGTAAGCGTATAATTGTAATGATAGAGTAAAATAATTTGCTTGAAATCACGGTTGAAACGAGTGACATTGTGCTGTTAAGTCCAGTCAATAGATTTATTCGGTCGATACGTTTCCTCGCAACGTTGAACATCCTTCGTTTGTAGGTGTATTCCTACGATGCCAATGTTTCTCATCAACGCTGTTTTCGATCATATATAGTACATTGTGTACAAGTTTGATATTTAATTTAATTCAATTTTCAACGATTCGAATAACGATTAACCAATTGTTTAGATATAAACAGTCTAATTTGCTTTACATGAAATTACACTTGCAGGCCTATAGAACTGAAGAAACTATGATTTTTCAATGGTAAAATAAGTTTGTTTCAAATTGGTAACGATCGTAAAACATGAACCAGTACATTACAAACAATGAATTCAATTTTTCGAGCAAGATTAGATAACTTCGATCGTATTTGCAATTAGAGGATCAGTTTATTTTGTTTAATCAAAACGATTCGTTCAACGATGGCAACAACACTCTTTTACCTCTAGCCACATAATAAGGATCAAAGTTAGTCAACAAGTCTTTAACAATCCCCTTCATTTCAACTCCAAGATGATGCTCCAACTCCTTTATCCTCTTCTCTCTTTCGTTCGTACGATCCTCATAGTTACTCGAATCACATTTCAAATCTTCCCTCAACTTCTCTCTACTTACAATATCATCCATTTCTGATTTTAATTGTTCAAAAAATATTCTTCCGTCGTCTGCGTAATTATTTTTCTTGCCCCTGGAAATGAAGTAAGGCTGCTCTAGTTTAACAAGTCCCTTCATGTCGATCCCAAAATGGTCTTCCAGTCCCTTTATCCTCTTCTCTCTTTCGCTCATACGATCCTGCCTCAACTTTTCTCCACCTATAATACTGTCCATCGTCGATTTTGGTCCTTCTGATTCGAATGATATTTTTTTCACCTCTTTGTCATTAATCTTCTTGCCCCTGGAAATGAAATAGGGTTGCTCGAGTATGTCGTTCAGAACATCAAGTCCTCCGACACCATTTCTTCGCTCTCTTTCGAAATAATTGGCCATTTTACGAACACGATTTGGCCGGTACGCAGATTCGACCGCAATGCTCTTTACGACGGCACTGTTCGCCGGCTTCGAGTCACGTTTCATTCGAACGCGGAATAAAAGAGAATTACTCTTTTCGCCAATCGCATTCCCCGAAGCGGTAGCCAATTCGACCGGCATGCGAGATGTCTTCTCCGGCGTGTAAATCGCACGTGAGACTATCTCCTCTCCGGAACGGTACGGCGTTTTTTTAAAAATCAATCCACGTTTGTCCCCCTGCTTGTTAAACGTCGATTCGCCACTTTCGAATTCCCCGAATTCGTTTCTATCTCGCCCCGCAAATAATGGCTTTTCGTTGTTAATTAATTTCAGATCGTCGGCAGATCTCTTCTTTGTATTTGTTAAATGTTCTTCGTCTTCTTCGTTTCTATTTTCTTCGAGTCGCGTGTTTGAATAACCCGCCACGATATCATCCAATTTTTCTTCATTTTCTGCCTTTTTTAAATTTTCCTCCCTTCGATCACCATTATCATCCTCGTCGTGATCATCGCTGTTTCTGTTTAAAGTCCCGAGCCGTGAATTCAAGTTCGTCGATCTTCTGTCTCTCATCGTCTTCAAATCGTCCGCCAGGATTACACGCAGATCTTCGTACTCGATCGACGACTCTTCACTTCTCGTGTCGTTGACGATATTCGTTAATCTTTCGTGGAATTTTTTACCTCGGGAAATGATGTACGGATCGACAGTTTCGAGATTATGACGCGAATGATTCTCCCTGCCGTCGTTGTTTATTTCGACCCAATTTGGTTCCTCCACGTAGAATGGATTCTGCAGTTTCCAGCTTAGTTGCCGACGATGGTAACGCCTCTTCGAGTTACGCGAAACAATGTGACCGTCTCTTTCCAATAATTTGCGATACACAGCAGGATTCAGGATACATTCTACGTGCTCGGTTTCCAGTCGCTTTCCCAGAGTCGACGTGTCGTGCTGCGATTGTTTGCCACTTGGGTCCATGTACCTTTTGTAAAATTTTTCATTATTTATAAGTGGTATAAGCCATAAGTCATGCATAAGCATATTAGAAATTAATTGAAAATAAATGGATGTTGTGATTGCAATTAAAAAATGAAATTGTTGTGTTTACAAGTGTATCGTAAGTATTGCAAATATTGTAAAAGTATTATAAACAGTGAACTTTCAAAAGGTAAAATCTATAAATATTAAAATGTTTTTAATATTATTTTTAGTAAGATTTTTCAAATCAAGAAAAAATAAAGATTTTTAATATTTTCGCCAATGAAATTAAAAAGATTGGAACATAAACATGGGATTTGTTTCATTCGCCTAAATATTGTATAATGATCCCTTTTATCTACTTTTGTCTACTTTTTTAAGATTTTGTACATTTTTAGATTTTTACACAATATACGAACGTCATCTGCATTTCTTCTCACCTTTAAATTTCCGATAAGCGCATGAAAGTCAATATCTAATTGTAAGGAAAATTAAATCACACCACGTTTTAAAAATCTTGTCAGAGACCTATCGTATTATGTCGAAATCTATATTTAAAATAACAAATGTATCGTGACATCGTGTATTTACATAAAATCTACAGCAATAGTGTATCTATATAAAATCTAATTATGAAAACAATTAAATTTCTTGTTACGTTATACCTATGTTTAAAATAGCAAATACGTCACAATTCATGGACGATTATAAATGTGTGTAAATAAATTTTTCTTGCTTACCTGGTTACTACGAAAGGTGTGAGTTTCAATGATTTGATAGCAGGCCCTCGTAAAGAATCGTCATCGATCTCGATGTAAACGGGGCGATCATGCGACACCCGTCCCCCATGCTTCCACAAGCAATGCACATCCGAAATTAACATTGGTGTCGCTTCGCTGTCTACGCTTGTCTAAAATATCGAATATATATTTTAAGCATTAGCGAGGGCGTTGAACGATCGTGACATTTAAACGTAGAACAAAAAATTCATTCCTTATAGATGCGTTGTTGCGAAGCGAGTAAAAAGTATTATGGAAGATGAAACGCGACTCTAGAGAGATAACCGTACCCGCTTTCAATGCACATGCGAATATTTCCCCTTTTTTTCTTGCTTTATTTCCCTTCCTTTTTTCCTTCCTTATCGTAATCAATAACGATAGTTGGCGTAAAACTTTCAAGAGTTTACTCGTTAAAATGCAGAAGAATTCACAAGTGACAATTCAAAGTACGGTGAGGAAAGAAAGGAGGGAAATAATAAATTCATTCAGTGAAAATATCATCAATTTTCTTATATATTGTAGATTAGAACGTTCAATTCTTACAACATGCAACAAGTGTGGAGAAGTTACCTTACCGTAGAAGTGTCCTTTGCCTCTATCGCTTGGATACTGCACATCGTTATTGATAAGAAAACTAGTACAATTTGTAATCTCCTCATTTCTGAAAAATGTATAAGATATTAAATTGTATTATTTAAATCGTAATTATCTCTTCATAGAATTATGTACGATGTTGCTCCAGCAATGGAAACCTCGAATAATAATAATAATCTGTGTTACATTGACTATACTCCGAAATATCGCTATGATGTACGACTTTTTTTCATAATTTTTAAACACTTAAACTACTCCTTTTTTTCTTTATTTTACATCGACTTCTGATGAAATATTTGCGACCTATACATAATGAAACAATGTAAAACACAGCTGTACAGATTGTAAAATCATACTACCGATCTTGAAGGTAGTCTTTTTGCTTTTTGCTTTATTTTCTTCCTTTTCTTTCTTTCCGTATTCCTATATCCAAGGGCTAATGCTCCTCGATAAATAAATGTCTGTCAATTTAATTTCGATCGTATTCGAAGATTCCACTCAACAGTACACAATATTTATCATAATTGTACCATATAATGTATAATTATGCGTGGACAGTATTGCTTGCAATTATTCGAACGATATAAATTTTCAATCTCGAAGTATTGAGTGAAAAAATATTCCTTTTCGTTTTATTTTTGTAAGTAAATAACCCAAAATAACTAACTATATATATGTATCACACAGGACAAACGTGCATTGATTAATCGATATGTGCTTTCAGATCAGATGATCGCGTGCAAAATGCACGAATCTTTAATTCTAGAAGTCAGAATCGAAACTCAGAATTCTTAATTCTCCGAGGGGGCAGAAAACCTTTTCAATTTAATCTTCGAAAGTGAAATTCATAAACTTATTTAAATTCGGGGGAAAAGTTCCGTGCGTGTAATTACTTCAAATGAATACCAAAATAAAGGATTTCAATTTCAACGTAAAGTTTTTCGTTTCTCAACGTTTCTGTTCGATTATGAAGATATATATCTTGTGTAATAATCACCAGTCGCATTTAAAATGGGATGAACACGCGTACCTGTGTTGTAACGAGAACTGTAACACTTGTTGTTCCGTCGTTGCACCACGAGTCGAACGCGAGGAATGAATTGGAAAGGACCGTTTCTCCCGTATTTATGGCGTTCCTCCGCGAATCCTACAGGCGACCTCGTTGCGGTCGAGAGATTAGGAGAATTGTATAGGGAATTTACCCTGTCAAGAAACGCAAACATCCCGATGACCGTAGGTTATAAGTTTCTTGTTCTTCCATTGAAAAATTCCCTGTTATCAAGGGAAATGCGTTTCACGCTGGTCATCAGCTTGTCAAGATAGAAAATGTTACTTTATTTTTAACATTTCGCCAGCGATTCGTTGACTCACGCGCCTAGATATGATGCACACGTAAATTTCTACAATTGTCAAATTGTAAAGATCATCGTTGTGATTTCATAATTGTCAACATTGTCAAAAATACGATCGGCCATATTGTCCAGGATAATCATTAGGATAATTATACAGGAAGATTGGACAATTGTGATGAAAAATTTAGAAATAGTCTTTTCGCTTGAGTTTGAAATTAAATGCACGATGTTTTTATTTTCTTTTGGACGTTTAGAAGATTGGTCATATTAGAAATTTACAGGCTGATGTTAATTGATCCTTTCGTTTACTTACGCAATAGAAATGAGATTGTCAGTTAATTGCAACTACTCTAATATTTACAATTATCATTATAACGTATTAGAAATTTATAAATTTAAATTACTAAGCTTCTAAAATTAATTCATTCATTTCCAAGAGGATTTAATTCATTCATTTCCAATATTCCCTGTTAATTTTCTATCAAAATATTCCCTTCTTTATTTAGATTATCTCATACTTCCATTTAATCATTGAATGATAGAAATGTCAGGAAATAATCAAAAATAGATTTACCATATTTTTCGCGTGTTTTTTACAATATTTCATGTTCAATGAAACGAATATTTACAATGTAAACTGAAAAGGGATTAAATGGTACCCTGTTTCTCACTGCGTCACAGGAAGACACAACAAGTAAGTACATATAACCGTAAAAACGTTATGATGCGAGAAAGAACACGCACTGGTGCTTAATGTGATAATATGTTGTGTAACCGAGACAAGTAGGAGGTAACCAAGGGCGCCTATTTAAGTCCTCTTTATATTTGATGCTATTCCCTTTGTCAGAATCTTTACTGAACGTCAATAAAAATTAGAAAATTATATTTTGCTTGTTATTGCTAGACTATGGGCGAAATTTTATATTTTTACAAATATAATTGGGAAAGTAGGACATGAGTGAAAGGAGTACTATACTTCGGATATTTTATATGTATTTTTACTATTTATTTTATGTATTTTCTGGATCCTGTTTTGCATCCTTGTATTTTCTATAGTTGCACGATAATCTGCAGTTTGATATTAAAGATACGTTTAGAGCTACGAGAAAGTTGTAGAAGCTTCCTTTAATCGAATTATTAATTAAGTATTGAAATATTCTTTTGTTTAAAATCATCGAATTCATCTCAGCAGGATTTCATTTATCTTCTTTAATTTTCTTCGTAAATGTTCAATCTCATTTCTTGTTCAACTAACTATTTCTTTCGTTTTATTGCCTAATTAATTTTAAATTGTTTATTGATTTTTGTTCCAGATTCAGGAATTATTGGCACGTCCGACATTTACGAGGAAATCAGTAAATCATGGTGAGGTAACCATTATAAAAAATAATTAAATTACTATAAATATGTTATATTGATTAATTATTATAAATCAAATATACTATTTCAGATTTATAAATTAGTTATATTTTAAATTTAAACTGTAATAGTATGGTTTTTGGCAATGGGTACAATTATCAATGTTAGAAACTATACAAAATTATAAACAGAAAGTTTATGAAACTGATCTGATTTCTCTCTGTCCTTTTTTTTTTTTTTTTTTTTTATTCGCAGAAATTTAGATTTTTGGGCGATGGGGATTGCCCCGATTGGTTATTGGCCGAGATCAATACCTTGTCACGTATGGTATGATTTCATTTTGGCATACGATTTTCACTTTCAAATACGCCATGTAATTTCTGATATATCTTAACTCAATTCTTTGATCGCAGACGTCTATTAAAATCAAGATACTAGGTCAAACGGTTGTGAAGTATCTCACCGAGGGAGATCTTGATGTAAGTACTACAGTACTGCATTTTAAATTAATTTTACACGCTTACATCAGATTTAACGATTCTCACATAAACATTCAATTTTCTGAAGGAAGAAAAATTTTAATTTTCGTAAATATTTAGCTCTAATCGATTTCAAAGTTACGATAAAATTGTGCGATAAATAGAAAGAAACGTTTCAGCATGTTCGATGCTGAAATCTAGACAAACAAGACAGCTTCGTACTATATTATTTGCCCTGCTTCCGGGATTATTGCTATTTCTGGAAAATTGAAGTCGTTCTTAGAATTCTTTTTTTTCTTTCCCAAGGAAGAAAAAGTCAGAAAAATTACTCAAGACGCTAAGGTCGGTAAGTAAAATCGATTTCTGCTGTACATCAAACAGTAAGTATATACATACACTTACGTTTATTATTTTCGCGCAGAAATCGGCTTCTATTTCTATTAATTTCATTCATATCGACGTGTCAATTAAGAATTGACCTATGTTAGTTTAACGATATTTTACGACAATCTATCTTCCTCATTTTGCCCTCTTCTCATCGTTACTCGTTTTTCATTCTGGAGAACTGAACGACGCAAAGGCCATGGTAGCGGCTCTCGAATTAATTTTCACATCGTCCGCACGATATGGCGTTTCGGCTGCTGATTTAAGCAGCGAACTGCAACAGCTCGGGCTGCCGCGCGAGCATAGTGCGGCAATTGCCAGATTGCACACGGATCATTGCCCTCAAATTACGGCTACGCTTTCCTCTCAGTCCTTGAGAGGTAATTAAACATTATCTTTTTCATTTCGTCGCTGTTTAATTGACAAGGTTTTTCTTTTTTTTTTTTTTTTTTTTTTTATTGTAAAA
>CAJDYZ010011877.1:15841-27482 GCA_903986555.1 Heterotrigona itama
TAATATATGACCATTAGGTCGGGATAATATATCAACAGAATGAATTTCTAAAATTTTAATATGTCGTAAGTAATCCCCGAACCATATCTTAGGACTGCATTTTTTCAGGATCGTCAAATAGTACAAGATCGCCGTTACATTTTATAGTACAAAATACATTATATTAAAATTAATATATTAAAATGCTCCATTCATTGTGATCCCCACGATACATAGAATAATATGACAACCAGAATGAGATAAGATATTCACAGAAAAGATGTCAAAAATTATGAATAGAGATATAAAAGCACGGAGAAGTATTGGAATGTCGCAATATTTCAATATCGGTAAATAATACTAGACCGTCGTTTTATATTAAAAAATATAAAGTGTTGTGCTTGATCACCGCATTGTGTAGAATCTTATAAGTGCATTAGATAGTGTTAATGTATAGACAGAATGAATGTACAATGTATTAATGTTTCATGTGTAAGCCACCAACCGCAGTAACGAAATATTTCAGAGTCGATAAACAATATTAGATCGCAGTTATTTATTAAGAAATTGTATTCATTGTGATTCGAGCGAAGCATAGAATAATTTAAAGCCATCAGATCGATATGATATATTGACAGAATGATAGTCGAAATATTTGCATGGTAATTTGTAAACCTATTTCCACGAATTGGAGAAGCATAATATTTCAGGCTCGATAAATAACATCAAATAATATGTATGTATAATAAAATTGTGTTCATAGTGATCTCCGCGTTGCGTAGAATAGTATAATACCCGTTACTATTCCGTAGAATAGTATAAGCCATCAGATCGATATGATGTAATGATCAAAAGAATGTCGAAAATTTTGAATGGTCATTTGTAAACCTCATACCGCGTACCGGAAATTCGTAATATTTAGGGGTCCAAATAATATTAGACGATATTTAGATACAAAATATTCCGTTCACAGTTATCCCCGTGAAGTGTATGATATTTATCTGAAGTCTATCAGATATTTATCATATATTGACAGAATGAATGTCGAAAACTTTGAAGACATATATAAACTATACTCCAAATACAGGATCTCCGTAATATTTCACGCTAGATGAGTAATATTATCTAATATTTATATACGGAAAAATGGTACTCATAGTGATCCCCGCGATGTGTGGCTCAGTATGACATTATCGATATCATATACTCATCGTCAGAATGAGTGTCGAAAATTTAGAAGTGACATATGCAAACTTCATTCTACGTACCGGAACTACGAAATATTTCAGGCTCAATAAATAATATTTTATCACATTCTTGTTCAAGAAAATGGTGTTCAGAGTAAACCCCGCGATGCACAGAATAATATAAGGCCTTGAGAAGTATATGATATATTTTCAGAATGAAAGTCGGGAATTTGGAATTGCCATTCAACCTCCTTCCACGGATCTTAATATTTAATATTTTATTTAATATTTCGGATTATTTATTTAATATTTCGGAAATATTTCAAGCTTTATAAATAATATTAATATTATTATTATTATATTAATATTATTATTATTATATTAATATTATTATTAATATTAATATTTAATATTATAATAGTTGATATTTATGTAGGAAAAAATGGGTTCCATAGTGGTAACAGCAATATGTAGAATAATATAAGGTAATCAGATTGATTTGATTTGTCGACAACTTTGAATGCTCACATGTGAACTACATTCCACGTACAGGAAAACTGTAATATTTGAGAGTTGATAAATAATATTACATAATATTAATGTACAGTTAAGTGTTGTTCATAGTGATCACGTTGCCGTTTCACGAGCGTATCTGTTGGATAATTTTCCCTGAATGGAGCAGGAATGTCTACGCTGATGTTTGACCACAGATTTTATTTTCCGACGGTGTCGCTTGATGGAAATTCATTCAAAGAAGACGCGATGAATAACAGTTTCGGATGGACGAATCCTCGAGGATTAATTGTCTGCAACTTCGAAATTTCAAACGTCGAATTCTACTACTGCAGCAGCGGGCATAAAATACGTCTCAAAGATAATTCTGGGTTGGACAAAGGTAGCGAAGGAAATCATCGCGTTGATTTAGACGCCATCCGCGCAACAGACAGTCAAAGGAAGAAAATGACTAGCCTCGTAGGCTAACGATCGCGAAGGGGTGGATAGAAGTCACACCGTGGTAAGGAATCCCATTGTTCACACATAGATTGGTCTCTCGTTGCTCTTAGGACGTAATCCCCAAGAGGAACAAGACATTCTTTTTGCTCAATGACGGGTGCGGAAGAAAAACGGCGAAAAGAAACGGGCAAGTTGGCCAGGTAGCTTCTGCTTCTGTGAAGGAATGCAAAAGTCGCGTGAAAATCCTGCAGTCGAATATAGATCAGACGAGCGAGAAAATACGATGCAAGAAGGAGAAAAGGCGGAGAAAGAGACGGGTGCGAAGGATATTATGTGAATGAATGGAGATGAAAACAACACCTTCAGAGAAATCTCTGAACTGAAAAATCGATGAAAATGAGATAACCTTTCTCTCTCTCTATAAATAAATAAATAAATAAATAAATATATATATATATAAGAAGTAGGTAGAAGCTTTGATCTGATTCGGGAGATTTGGAGAATTTTGTTGGAAATGTATCGTGCGTGTAATTTGAAAAGAACGCAAGAAAACTCAGAATTTGGAAGAACATTTTAGTCAGACGGGAGATGAGCGAGACAAGGAAATTTAGTCGACTTACACTCGCTGGCAGACCTGGGAACGAGATGTTGTGCTCCAACTGGGTTCCATTCAAAGCTGGATCTGGAACGAAAATTCATTCCTTGTTAGTTGAATGGAAAATGCAATTATTCGAATATGGGCAAACTGAGCCATGCGTCGACGAAAAAGTTGGAATAGAAAAGAAAAGATAAGGAAAGGAAAGAAGAGAAAAGGAAAGAAAAACGGAAGAGGAAGTGAAGAATAATTTGGCGGAAAGACTTGGACGAGGGTCCAAGTCCGTATCGGAGACTTTGATCGGTAACGCAGCACTGACGCCTCCGTCATGGAAAAGCCTCTGATATGTATGTAGATCAGGTAAAAAGAGTAGAGACAAGATGCGTAAATGTGGGTGAAACAGAGCAAAGCCTTCGAGAAAGAGAAAAGCGGCGAAACTCCACCACGGCACCGATTGATCGATGTGCAACCTTACCGACAGAGAGATGAAACGGTTGCGAAACGGAGAGGACAACGACGTCTGCACACCCAACCAATCTTAAACGACTCTCCACAAAATGTGTACGTCTATTATGAAACAAGTAATGTGCGCAGCTAGCTGCTATTGCTTCTGATAGTGTCTAACAAGGATTCTTCCAACCGCTGACACGCCTACCCGTGCAAGTCCACCATCGAGGAAACGGTCCAATCTCGTCTTTTTATTTTTCTCATTCTCCTTCATTCAGCGCGAATGCAAACAAGTTGCATGTATCAAAACGAAACTCGTCCCTCTCGAGAGAACGAAGGTGGAAAAAATTATATCGGAAATCTGAAGAGATTTCATCCCAAGGCAAGCCTCCGGGTGTTGGATGTCTCCTCTCTGGCATTCTCTGTTAAATCTCTTTTCGTATTGAAATCACCGGAAGGATCATTCGTGGCTCATTGGAAGGCGAAAACGTGTATCGATTTTTATGGATAATTGCTTCGTTCGAAAGCAAACAATAGTTGGCGAATATTTGTTAAAGCGGGGAGGAGACGCAAGACGGGCGGCAAAAAGGCGAGTACAATCTCGAAACGCGTAATATTACTCGGAAAAAATGGGAGACCAGAAGAAGTTTCAAGAGATAACCTCGCATGTCTGCCGTGATGAAAAAGCAATTGGCAACCAACCCGGGGCTGGAGCCGAAATTGCTTTTGGACACGGAAGCAATATCGTAAAAAAAAATATATATATATATAAAACAGGAATCCTTCCGACGATCATACAACCACAATCATAGCAAACCTCTAATACGGAACACAGATAATTACAACGTCGAAGAAATACCATTACCTATCACAATAAAACTTTGAAGTACAGCAGATTTTTCGAAACTTTTCCTGCACATAAACTTGCACAAATAAACAGTATACAATTAATCAAAAAATTCTTAAATGCGGTAACAGGGTTTGGAAAAAACCTCAAATGTGAATTCGACAAATCAGATGAGTAAGTGTGTTCCAGTCAGTTCATTAGTTGAGTTAGTAAAGTCATTCACTACTTTAGTTGCCACGATATATCGTCGATATTCAATACTCGCGTAGTTGAAAGAGGAAAGCCACAACACTCTCGATTCAAGCTTATTGTATAATAAAATCAAGGCTGTGATGGCAGTCGATCCTCAAGAGATATACGCAAAAGTATGCGACACCAGCCGTGATTCGGCATTTATGAGTTTGAACAAGAGAAACTCAAAAAGAAAAGTGAGTACAACGACATGCAAGATATGAATGATGGAAGATTTTCATCACCTCAGGAAACGTATTCGGTCACTGGAAATTTTTTCTTGCTACGACTAACGCGTACGAAGTACGTGTAACCGCGTTGGGATGATGATCGACAGAACGGAGAAACGTAAAGATCGCCGCCGGTTGAATCATACTGACGATTGCAGGAGCCGCCGCAAAATATTTCGGTGACGCGTCGCGGCTTTATGAAAAAAATAACGACGTAATTGGGCTTAAAATAAAGCGAACTCTGCATGCCACTCATGTACTACGCCGCACACATATCATCGCCCTGTTCTAATCGTCTTACGCAAGAGAAAGTTTGTCGAGAGAACTTCTGCTTCTGAATCTTTGTGCTTGAGAACAGTTTTGAAATACCTCGCAGAAGTAGACTTGAGGAAATTTCGAAGTTGGAACAAAAATTCCTCTCCTTCTTCTCGCAAAAAACCCCAGTGCAAAATTGTAGTTACTTGACGTAATCCTGTATGATTTACAGAATCTGCAGAGGAGAGAGTTAAACGTCTCAACGCACAAATCTGCAAAAATTTCGATCAAACAACGTTATTCTTCCTTCGATGTTAGAGAAACCGGCTGCGAAACTACCTTCGACAAAATCCATCAAGCCAAGAAAACTTCCTTCGAAATAAACCATGAGACCGAGAAACGACACTCGAAGTTAGGCATCAGGCCAAATAAACGATATTCGATATTAGCCATTAGGCCGAGAAACATCTTTCGGTGTTAGACATTAGGACCAGAAACGGCCTTCGATGTTAACCACGAAGCCGAGAAACCTACTTCTATGTCAGTCATCAGGCGGAGCAACGTACTTCGATGTTAGTCATCAGGCAGAGAAACATTTTTCGATGCTAGCCATCAGGCCAAGGAAAGTACTTCGATGCTGGCAATCAGGACGAGAAGGTTCCTTCGATGTCAGTATAAATGTCGAGTTACGTCCTCCGCTGTCAGTCAGCAGACCGAGACACATACGTCGATCTTAACCACAAGGACGAGGAAGGATCATCAATGTAACCCATTAGGCCGAGAAAGTCAAGCGATGTTAGCCACCAGGCCGAGAAACGTATTTCGGTGTTAGATATCAAGCCGAAACTTACTTCAATGTTAGACATCTGGGTGAGAAACGTTCATCGATTTTGAACATCAGACCGTGGAGAAGCGACTTTCAAAGTTAGACATCGGACAGACTTACTATGATGTGAGGCAGAGAAACGTCCTCCGATGTTAACCATGAGACTAGTACACAAACTTCGATGACAGCGACAAGGCCATTGAATATTCCTCGTTGTTAGCCATAAGGCCGATGATAAACATCAGGCCGATGGACAGCGTTCTATGTTAGACATCAAGCTGAAAAACAAAGTTCTATGTAAGTAATCTGACCGAGATGGGTCCTTCGGCGCTAGATGTTAGGAGGATAATCGTACTTTAATGCTATTCATCAAGTCGAGAATCGTCCTTCAATGTTAACTATCAAGCTGAGAAACGTCCTTCAATGTTAGGCATCATTCCTTTAATATATGTCATCAAGCCGGAAATAGTCGATAATATCCAACAGTCCGAGAAACGTATATCGATGTTAACTATCAGGCCGAGAAGCTTCTTTCGATGTTAACCATCAGGCCGAGACACATATCTCGTTGTTACAAAGCAGACAGAAATATTTACTTCGATGTTTGTATTGAGGCCGAGAAACGAACTTCGATGATAGCCATCAGGACAAAAAAGTCCTTTTCCTGTTTTTTTAAGTTTACTTCTTTCCCTCGAGCTAGTATTTGGCTTTCGAAGCTAGCTCTATTTGATTGTATTTTATTAGACGTTCGCAAGTTGAAAGTTAATTTCACTTTTCTAGGGTTTTATTTTATTTAGGACTTTTGCCTAGACAGGCAAGTGTTTATTTATCCGGGAGACGGAATTTTAAATTGACGGGAAATTTCAGATTGCTAATCCAAAGTTTACGAAAGTTTGAAAGAATGTCCTTCGTGAAAATGACGCGACTTAAGAAAATCACGAAAAAACTGCGCCTCGATTAAGATACGAAAATTTTCGTTCGTTTGTCCTCGGTATTTAAGAAGGAGAATGAAACAGATATGGCCTGTGGTTTCACTAAATTCGATTATAAAAAGTCGTGAATGAATTTTATAGGCGTAACATTTTCGGTTTGAGAAAATTGGAAGGAATTACAAGATCCTTTCCTACCATTTTTTCGATTAAACGTAAAATAGAGGGAATTTCAAAGATATTTACTTTACTTCGAAAGTTACGATAGCACAAACAGACAGGTATTACCTGCACATTATCTTTACTGATTTTTTGCCGAAATGAAAGATATTTTTGAAAAAAATAATTTTACTTAAGACTAACAAAAAAAAAAAATAATGATTTCCGTATGATATGTTTAAAAGCAGTTGACTGGGCATAGAGCAGGCACTATTTGCACGAAATGTTATGCACATCTTTTGTATCAACATAGAATTATTTTAACAACAAAAAATTTGTAATGAATGTTTCTTACTGAAGTAAGAAATGGTCAATAAAAATTTCTCACTGCACGAAAAATTTACAAAAATTCAATTTCAGCAATCACAAAATTTTGAACTTGAAACCTTAACCCACCCACAAACACCAACTTGAAACTTTAACAACTTTAAAAGTTGCGAAATTTTGTGAATTCAACACGAGATATAATTTCCTCGGAAGCACGCAGAAGAAGATTCTTTTTCTACGAATGTTACGAGACGAGAGTGTATAATATTTTTTAAATCGACGTTATAAATTGTGTCAAAAGAGTTGATTGAGAATACTAAACCCGTGAGGATACGTCGGAATTATCGCGGAATTTGCAGGTTCACATGTCATATTACCCAGTGTTGGAGAACAGAAAACAAATCACCTCATTAACTTGAACTCTCGTTTTTCAAATGCGGCAGGACAACATCCTATATCGTCACCGCCTCGATTGCGCAACGTTTCGAGGTTTGCTTCTATTCATACATTGGAGCATGTGAGAGCCGATAGGCAGATCCAAGAAATTCTGCGATGTATTTGAGGAAAGCTTTCATTGCTCGCGAGGAGCTTTTTATCTTCCTCTCCGTCTCGCCGTAATTGGCACGCAGTTCTTCCTACCGCGCGATTCAGCTACGCGGAAATTATGCGAAGTTACATTGTAAAATTTAGTCCATCCAGATTTAGAGTTACTGGCATGTCCAAATTTGCAGAAAAAAATATACTGTGTGATAAATTCTTGGTGAGGGAGAAAGGGGGATTTCGTTGTAAATTTGAAAAACTTTTCAGGGGATAAATTATCCTCATTAAGCTTATTTTCGAACGTCTTCGAGTGAAAATCGGACTCGGTACTATGAATGTGATAATTTCCTAAACGAGCGGTTTTTTCCCTTCTCTCACGAAGTTTCAATTCGATGATTTGTTCGAGATACTACTGAACTTTTATGACTTCGTGGGAAAGGAGCATATTTTGAGGAGTTGTGACATAGGGGATACTTTGTTCTTCGAGATTGCGATGGACCCAGTAATGAAAATAACATTTTTCAGTATCCGTTTTGCAAAATTTTCATTACTTGTCCAGTTTCGAAATGGTGCAAAAATATTTTGGAAGGAAACGGAATTTCGGTTCTGTGGAAACCTTCATCCTTTAAAAGAACCTCAGATAGATTTTTTTCTCACGAAAATTACTGTAATTTAAGATTAGCTTTCATCCGCTAAGAGATTTCTTTAACGAGAGAATATTGGCAAATTGGAGAAAAATTCGTAGGAACTCAAATTCTGGGAGATTATTTTAAAGGAGAAACGTTTATTTTATTTTAAGTACCGTGTTAGATTTAGTTTCGAAAAAAATTCATAAACAATAAATGAATGTATTGAAATTTTCATCTGAATTTGTGAAATTTTCAGGAAAAAAAAATACTTTACTTGCTCCGTGTGTTTGAAAATGGTCTAAAAATATCTTGGGGAAAAATGCAAAAGTAAAAGCTTCAGTAATGTAAAAGTAGATGATTTGTGCTGCAGACTGAACTCAGATATATCGTTATAAACTATTTTATTGTAAAGCAGTAGCAGTAAAATGTCGATAATTTTTCTTCGAGGATATTCTGCCGAACGAAGAAAATTAACGATATTTGAAAATTTTGTCCAACTGGGCTCATTTTAAAGTGTGAAGCTTATACTTTAGCACTAAATTCGTTTTTTCAAAGTTATTACCACTATTTAATCGTTATTGACAATTATTAACCAAGAGAACAAATAGTATACTTTCTTCTTTCGAAAATCTTGCAAGTTTAAACATTTTTATGGAAAAATTTAAAATGAAATTTTCGAAAGAAGATATTCAAATTTCTCTTGAAGTTTGTTTTCCTTTAATCGTCTTCGCGATTTAAAATACCAACAATTTTCCATCGCGCACACGATATGAATATATCTTCTCTCTGTATTTCTCAATGGGAGATCATTTAATTCGTCGCGAAATCGCGAGATCGTTTTTCTCGTTCGTTACGGTCTTTCTAAATTCTCCGATACAACATAAATAGGTATCGATATAATTGAATTGCGAGGCGACCAAGAGAATCGTATTTATTGCACTGCCTAAGCGGATTTCATTCACGTTCAGTCCATACTAACATTTTATAATCTTATTAATTCATTAGCAGCGACGAAAATCCGAATCGGTATTTCGAGAGGAGCGAATCCTGCTGAAGTTTTTCACTCCAACGCGGGCAAGAAGTGGTAATAGAAAATGGACTTCTCACTTGGATTTATCGTTTCATTACATGAAGAAAAATTTATTTTTTTATTTTTTTTCTACGTCTGATGAGCCGTAAATTGTCTGTTTATTTTCTTGAAAGTGCACCAATTTGCTTGTAAGCGCGATTAGTTCGGTCGGGTAATTGTTCTTCTTTTGAAACTGTATTCATACGTAGTATGCGTTAAATTACATAAGTAGAATAACAGGTTCGTTGCTGTTTGTTGAGAAGTACATATTTTACATATCATTACATCAGAAGTTACATATTTTTACTTGAACTCCAGCTAATCGATGATTTGAACACGCTTGCTGTTTTGTCACACTCGAAAAGGGCCGGAATTCTACTATTTTTCTACTAGTAATGTAGCTAGTAATACTAAGAAGATGATTATTTTCAATTAAAATTCCGTAATTTGCGTGGAAATACGCCCGGTATTTTCAGTTTGATATAAAGTTCGCACTCTTCAATCGATTGCTCTGTTAACGTTTCGCGTAAGGAAAGTATGAAACACGCTTCACAGAGCGTGCGAGTGCGAGCACAAACTATGCGTTTCACTGATATCTTTAAGCCGCCTGTTACATTAAGCATAATTATGCCTTTTCTTGGTTTATTGCCGACTGAAAAGGATCAAACGCCGACGGACAGGAGATTTTGAGTTTTAAATTCAATCATCCGAGCAGAAACTTCAAAGGAAATTGATTTATCACGGGGGAATCATTTCAATGCCTTTATTATTAAGAATTAGAGAGAGAGAGAAAAGAAATTATCATACGGGGGTATAGAGCTTAAAAAGGTTTCTCATTCAATTCTGCCCAGAAATGTTGCTTCACGATTTTTTTTTCAACATTTTTTCTTCTCGAGTTACATTAGCCAAGATTAAAAAGCTTAAGTGTTTACTACTACAGATTGTTAAATCACTTTGAGACTTTGTGAGTATTTATTGATCTTCAATTGAAAGAATTTCGAATTCAAATCCCGCAGAAATACATTTTGAAATCTCTTTTTTCAAATCGAAACTGTAAATCCGTACCACAGGTGTAACTCGGTATTGTAGGACAAGGAGTTAATTGTGTTAGAGAGACTGTGTTTATTGTTAACGATCTTTGTAATAATAACGCATGTTATCGTACGTTGTAATATTACGTATGCAGTTGGTATTAATACTAACAGGTATCAGTTGGTCGAAAAAAATTGTACATTTGATATTTAATAAAACATGTTTATGTAACACTTCTTTCTTCTTTATATAATATAATTCTTATATTATTGTTATTATATTAATTAATATAATGTAATATTATGCAATATAAATTTTCACATTTAGTAATTTAATTGTAGAACATTCAGATACCGTTTGTCGGGATAAATATGAAACACGGTTAATGCATTTTCATATTCGTAAAAAAAAAAAAAAAATACGGGACCGTGTAAACTGCCGCAGTTCGCTAATGAGATACAACTATCAAGCTTGCGATACGTGGTGAAGGTTATGAAACACAAATATTTTAGTTGAACTTCGCCGATGCTCGCTTTCGATAGTTAAATAAAATTAATTTTGTCAAAATTGGGACACAAGGAGTCTGTAATGAAACTTGACGATTTCGTTGGGAAATGAGCACAAGCTTGGTAATAGATATCTCGTTAGTGAGCGAAACTAATTTCTATAAGTCTGACATGAAAAGGTAGATCTTAATCAGAAATTTATCTCGTCGAATAGATATCACAACAAGTACGTATTTGTAATTGTAATATTTAACAGATATTATGCGTATTCGTGCATTTTCCGTAATTTTGTACAAATTGGAACTAATTCGAACTAATTTGTACAATTTTAGCACTAATGCATGAATATTCTAGTTATCACAATGCTAGCGAAATTTCAAAATATTTTACGTAACGATGTGTACAGTGACTCACAAAAGTTTTCCAAACATTTTTCTTCTTTCTAGACAGATACAATAAGTTACACAAAACATTTTGAAATTTTATTAACGCCCCGTTGAAACACGATTGTCGCGTCATCATGTTTAGAATCATATTCAGAGTCGAAAATGAAATTTAAAAATGTATGAGTTGTAAGATATTTACAATGAATGATGGATATTCACTAATTTAGTGAATATCCATTTTAATCGATAATATAACAAGTGTTGACAGATGATCCCATTAAATATTGACATAACGGATTATATGACTTATTGATACTCATTACTTAAATAATTTAGCGACCTCACTTCGTAATACACATACATACATTTCTACACTAAGTATATAAACTTGAACTTGCCTTGATATAGTCAAATGACCATAATCAAAAATATTTGGCATTACACATACAATATATATTCGTAAACATTTTTAACAAAAATAATATTTTCCAAAATGAAATAATAATAAACAGA
>CAJDYZ010011879.1:64190-74332 GCA_903986555.1 Heterotrigona itama
TTAGTTTTCGGTGAATCAGTGTCAAAATGAAAGTCTCCGAGCAAGTTGACCACCACTGGTAGATGCATCTTTATAACAATACGCACACACGGGCACGTATATGCACGGTTATCACGTCTTACGTCTCTTCGTTCGTTGCAGATCCAACCGATACACGATGCAATCTAACGGCTGATCGCGGATGGGATGAATGTATTAAATATGTATGTAGCATGGAAAGACGGATGCACCGGGATGCATCGCATTGAAGATAATTCTCGTGGAAAGGTAAAGCGCAATATTCACGTTTTGTGCCCTCGTCCACGCTCTTGCACAGATGTACCGATACATATACATATATACATATATATACATATATATATATATACATACATATACATATACATATACATATACATATATTATATAGATGCCATCTTTTTATATTGCACAGAAAGAAGAACTGCTCTCGTTTTACAAATGCTAGGGAAAGCATTAAAAAGCTCGAAATGATGCCTTTCACGACAGGCTTTGACCAATGTGAGCTTGCGTAAGGTGAGAAAAAAAAAAAGGGTGGAAATTGTGCTTTAAATGGTGTTTTTATAATATTTGTGAGCATACCTGCACACACAGGTAAACCTCAAATTAAACAACGTGTGATTACGAATGGAAGATCTGAGACGATTTTAATTCCTTTTACGAGATGATTTGACTTGTAACTCATTAAGCTAGATGCTCCACAAGACAAGATTTGTTAAACGCGGTAGAATTCCTCTTTCGCGTGAAAAACTTGAGAACTATGTATGTGCTGTTTATTTTAGATCACCGACACCTTTTTTTCTCGCTCTTGATTAGACTTTTCATTTTCATAAGTACTCTCATTCGTCCCTCGAGAAAAGTTTGTCTTCTTTTTTAATTTTCTTAGGTTACCTATATAATTAATAACTCAATTTCAAATCAAAGCTCCATAACTTTGTTTTTGTATTTTTTATTTTTTTAACTCTTTTTTCTCTGGCGTTTCTCGCCATTGCCAATATTATTTTCGCGTACCACAGGCTAGGAGCCGCTGCTTTGAGTGACTACGAACTCTTCTTCCGAAGATTAATGTAACGTAAAGATCGATACTTTTGGGATCTAAGGGTGAGCGAAAGAACAATCACGTTGGAAAGTATTTCTGGTTTGTCGACGCAATCAATCTCACTGCATGCACTCGTTACAACTGGTGCTTGTATCAATCTATTACGCGAAACGTGAACGAGAACGTTCGGTAAATTTCGAATTTCCCGAAAAATCTGTGCGTACATACAGTTCCGCGATTGTCGAGGAGACGCCGGAATTACTTCGAAATAGAGGCAATTACAGGAATACAGGAAAATACGGGCGATGTTCATAACCCGGTGAAGTTACTTTATCCGAATGTTAAACCCCGAAGCGTACGAAGCTAAAAATAAAGAGAAGCAGGAATAAAGTACGAGCAGATGCAACAAGGCAATGTCGTGGCTCGTAAAACTTTTATGCGGCAATTTTACTTCTTTTCCCGCTACTTCCCCGCCCCCCACCTCCTCCTCTCTGCCTCACCCTACAAGATACGTTGTATCCGCGTCTTTATCGTTTCACTGCTGTTCGATTATTAACGTAACATTGTTCTGCTTTCTAACAGACGTACCGGAGACCGGCTGAAGAATGCGAAATCGTTAAATTCCGAATTTTTCTTCAAGTCCGTCAAAATGGGATACCACCCGTTGTGCCAATTGTACCCTATCGCATGTGCGTACACTCTTGTTCAAAGTTGTAATGGAATAAGTACACGCTCAGAAATCTTGAGGCAAGTATTGTACTTGTGTAATGAAAATAGTTCAATAAACATGAATTATAAATTACGTAAATATAATACGTAGAATAAATACAAAAACTTTATATACAATAAAGACTTTGTTAATATATTGATATATTGTATATTGTATATTGTATTATACATTCACGATGAGTACCGAATACAAAAGTGTCCCAACACTTTCCAGCAGAAATGCATACCTATCTGTTGCAAAATTAGACAAATTAAGGCAATACTTTCATGAATCTGTAAAGTGTTAATGTCATAAAACACACAGGCGAGTCAAGATTTTATTATAAACGATAAGTGCTGATCGTTAAAACTGAAAAGTGTTTCTAATATCTTCAACAGTTGTGTATATATATATATATATATATATATATGAGAGGGTTAAAATGTTAGATTGCACTTAGATATTTCCATTTCCAAGCACACGACTTGAAGACTGAAGACAAACACGTCTGAATCCAGTTCGAAAAATCGGCACACACTCTCTCTTTACACGGAAATAAAGTATTTTTTCACGGAAGCGTGTAACCAGAATTTCAGCAACGCGGTGCAAAAAGACACACACACGAGACCGAACGAAGCCATGGACGGCAACGCGGTGTTTCGACGCGAGTTCAACACTGCGCGTGGCTTTTGTGTCAAAAAGCAGGAGCAAATGATCTGGGGAATAATGAGGAAGTCAGCGGAGGGAAAATGAGAGCCGATGGCGAAGAGGTGAACGCCGGGCTGGCGTCTTCCGCTTTCAAATCCATCGAGTCATTATCAAGCGCATCGGCGATCGATCGGCTTCGATCCGTTCCGTGCCCTAGTTTTTCCCTTCCACCGGTAGGCAGGTAGTCGGCGCCGCGTTGCTTTCGCAGATTACTCGCGTTAGCTCGCGCGCAGCGCATTCATCCCGACGCGGCGATGTAAACCATTTTTACCATTTACTATCGCATCAAACGGCAGCTGCCGAATGTCTTCCTTCCTCCGTGGAAATTGGAAATGGAAACATCTTACCGGCTGATGAAAACGTCTATTTGTCGGACGTTGCCTCTCCCTCGCTGCTTAGCCGAGAGCACGTTATCAAGAGCGTGTTTCCTTCGCTCTCGCTCGCTCGCGAAAGTAAATCGCGATAAAGCGGCGTTCGCCGTCGGGTAAATTGAATCCAAGTGGCGCGCGAGTTCGATGGGATTGAGAAATGAGATTCCTCGTGAAGCACGTCTTACGGTTGGTTATTACGTTGTTACGTTGCAACGGTGGTAATTAAGAATTATATTTTACGGTTTGGCAAAACTATTTATTTGAACGAGAGAAGAAGCTCCACTCTGGCACTTATAGATATAAAAAACTTGTGTGCTTGCTGCAGTGCTAAACTCTTTCTGCCTGTCGACACTTTCTGCTTATATATCCTTTCCTATTGCGTTCCTAATTCCTAACAGCGTTGTGAGTAGACTCGACGACACAGTAAATGCTTGTTATAATACTTGCAATTAGTGAGTGAAAGAAACGTCCATTTAACCCTTTTAAGGGAACATCGTACTTATAATATCTGAGCTAACAGCTCGGACTTCCTTTTTCTTTACAATATAAATATAATTATAACGAATAATGTATAAGACATACGTTTAACGTGGAAAGAATAAAAGAATTTCGGAAGAAGAAATTCCGCCGAGGACGAAGGCAGTCATTAATAATTCACATGAACTAGATGTCTGCTTCTTACGGAAGTGACAGAGAAAAAATTATTTTTCCTCTTTTTTTTAGAAGACTGAAAGTATCGTATGTATCATTAACTCTTATATACTATAGTTATTCTAGAAATCACCTTAAACCTAAACGACATATCACATGTACGAAAGATATACAAAATTTCACGCTAAATACCATTTCATTCAGGATGATCATTGCCAATGCTGTGTCATTTTATTTGACGTGATCGCAAATGAATTACTTGTAGATGACTAATAAATAATAATTCCATTCGAAGGGTATGCATCTTCAAGCAAGCTTCGATATTTAAATGTTAAGCACAACGTGATTTTCACTTGACTTTCCTTCCAGTTTACTCAAATCACTGGGAACGCGAGATTGCAGCGGCAGCTCCATTTCTTCGACTACGTGCGTAAAAATATTGTCACGACAGCCACGGTGCAGAATGTAAAAGCAACGCGGAGAACTTGTCTCATATCTAGGGTATCAAAACAGAAACTCGTTGGTACGTTGGAAAAATTCTGTTACCCCAAGGTAATGTTCGCTCGGAGTTTCTGCGATTCGTTGGCAAACCAAACACAGCACCGAGTGACGATTGGTATCGGCATGTCGATAAACCGGTCGCGGTTAATTTATGCGACGATGAACGAGCGAGATAGTGGAACAATAAATTCGAATAACTTCTCCTCCAGGATCATTTCAGAATCAAACAAACCACGAGCGAGTGGTCTTAAAATCGAGAACGGGAAATCTCGTAATGATCACGCCGCTCACGTCGATCAAAACATTGAAATTCGGTTCGTGTCTACTCTAATAATCGTACACCGAAATTTCGTGTCATTCTCTTCGAAATGATCTAATTAATTAACACAATGACAATCATACGTAATAAATGCGCACGCGATACGAGCAATACCACACGCTACGAAACAACGAGCAGACATTCAAGTCACAAAGGAAGCAAAAGAACGAAACATTCCACGATTGCAACACAACGCGCATGCGATGTTTTCATTCAACGATAACACCGATCAAGCCACATTATCTTGTCAAAACAAGAAGCACGTGTCAGCGATACACAGTGCACAAAAGATCCTACCCTAGTTCCAACAACATTCAATCGCGCGCCCTAGATTCGCCGTCGATACCTGCAACTTCCAATTCACCCAACGCGTTTCCCTTTCTTCGTTTAATTGCCGCCGTTTTTCACGTGGCCTGCATGAACAAAACTGGCGCGAAATTACTACTGGCGTAAAAAGAACAGGTAAAAAGAAATACCGTACGCACCGTAGACCGCGAAACTTTCGTACAATGAAACTCGAGATGACGAAGATTCCTTCGTACATCGTCGATCTTGCTACTCTACGAGTGGACAAGTTTATTAACTTCACAGCTGTGAATGACAAGTAGGGTAAAATTAGGGCAACCTAAGTATTTTGTAACAAAAAAAAAAATTGGATGGAAAAAAAATTCGCACAAGACTAAATCTCTTAATTGGACCTCGTACAATGATCAAACTTTTTGGGAAAAAATTGTTTGACTCTGTGGAAAAATGAAATTCTCCGCAGGTATATAAACACCCGGTTTTGCCATACAGACGTGAGTATAAAATGCAACAGGCGAATAACATTTTTATTTTTGTTCGTTAAAAAAATAATTAGAAAACAGTTATTTTCAACAATTTTAATAAATATAAATTCTTTAGCCTGTCCCGTAGAAAATTATGGAACTTTTACCGTATTTGTAAAAAGTTTAAATACCCGGCTTTACCTTGCTTTCCCCTCGTTACAAAAAAATGGCAATTTTTCATATAATGACGAGTATACTCGTCATGCGAGAAAAATAATTACAATTTGTTACTCGAATTTTAAGTTATTAAATTCTAAGTAAATTCCAAGTTTTAGACATTTCAGACTAGACTTGACTAGTTGTTTTTATATAATTTCTAAATATTTTCTTGCTATCAATATGAATTATTATTAACTAATAAGATTATTGATTTTTTTCTAAAAAGAAACTTCCTTGTAATTTAATTCAATCTTACAATAGTATTTTGTGTCTTGAGTACAATCGTCATCGCGTCGTTCTAGCGACAGAATGTAAATCAGAGGTGGCTAACTGGCGCCCTTGCCCCTACTTTCCTGATCGCTAGCGCTATCCCCTCCACTGCATGGATCTCCCCACTGCGTTGAGAATGTCGCGACCACATACTCGCATCAGATTCATATATATATATATAAATTATTTTCTGCACTATAGCTGGTAAAATTAAAGAAAGATAGGAAAAGTAGTTTGTATAGCCCTCTGCAGAACAGAATGGGAATTAATTTTCATAGCGAAGGAATCGAGTAACTCGTGCAGTCCACGGAAGGGGAAGAAGTTTCGCCGCCTCTGAATCGTAGATAGAGACTTTTCAAAGCGGCACCACAGCTGAGAAGAGGTTAACACGATCGACGAAGCGTGTCGAAACGAAGGTCCTGACAAAAGTCGCGAGACCGCGACTCGCCCTCGTACAAAACACGCGACGAAACTTTCGAAGAACTTTCACATTCGTCCGTCCTCTGCCTCCTCTCGCGCGTACTCAGCAGCCTCGGGATCGCTCTCGGGATCAAATCGCTCGCACGCAAGCAAACGTTCACGCGTTTTACGTTCGCTGGCATTGCTTTCACGGGCAGCGTCGTTCGGTCAAACGTCTTTACTTATTCACGCAGGCAACGTTCCCTGGCAGCTATTTACGACAATGGGATGCGAGGGGATTCGTGATGCCTCTACTTTACGAGCGCTGCACAGCTTTCGCGAGTAGCGATGAAAAAAGACGGTGGAAACGAAACGAAACTAACGCTCTCGATGTCGAGAATCGAGAGCGATGGAGAGATCCAGAGATTAGATCGACGATGTCGATACATTTGTAAATCACTCGAGCACTAATGGGTCTTTATTGTTCGAAACGGATCTCTCCGCAATGTTTCGTGGAACTTTCGCAACGATTTCCTACGTACCGGTGGTAATTAATTGTCGCGTCGTTTCTTCTTACATTTTGCAGCGTCGATTGCTATGCTAATCGCCGATTGCAGTTCCCGCGTTTTCACCAACTTTCTGCGAGGCCTCCAGCTCGAGTTTTAAAGTTCAGCAGACTTTGTTACCGACATTTCGCAGCTGAACGTGTGCTTTATCTTTCTCGTTCATCGTTTGAAAGATATCGCTCGTCGTGATTAAAGTACCTGAAGTTATTAAAAAACATCGTCTGTTTCAAAAAAAAAAGTCGTACTTTTGATTATGATACGATGTTCCTTTTTTCAGTTGCAGTTACTTGACAATCAAGAACATGTGGCGATAATAAATCTTGTTGTCGAAGATTCACTCATCTCTCAAAGGCGGGAAAAGTTTGAAAATTACGAAATTATCAACGAAACTGTCAAAAACTATTTCTCCTATTTAAATTAACGAACGACAACGTCAAATGTTTTTCCGTATATCGAATGGCTTGTACACCACTTGCAGCGAGATTATCCTCGATTCCGGTCCGGAACTTAACCGGCATTTGCATATTAATCACGAATTCATCGAGAAGTTATATTCTCGGGGCGAGCTTACGCGCTACAGATTCGCGTAATCATATTACCTTTAACGCACTGTTAAGCTCGCCTCTCGTGGCCCGGGGGACTGGACGGGAATACTTGGGGCAAACCGTATCAATGATAAGGTAACTTCGTCAAACAAAAAAAGGCGGCGGGACGAGGCTCTCGAGAAAAATGACACGAACGCGGTGCTACGGCGCTTGGAATGCAATTATCCCGCTAACGGCGAAATAAGAAAGGATTATCCTGCTAAACGTTCCCGAGCGAATGTAGATGAAAATAATTGCGCCGAGAAGCTTGTGTCTTGCGCCGAATTTTGGCGGGAAATCAATTACGATTGAGCGCAAACTGTTCGTTTAATAAAAAAAAAAAAAAAGGGTTCGATCTTCTCGCGCGGTTTCGAACAAATCGAACGATAGTGGCTTCCTGGTGGGGAAAAATTGGAATGAAAGGCAAAGATCTTGTAGCTTCTTTATGGAAAATGATTGCAAACAAATGTAGTAAATTTGAGGACAGTAGGATTGATCGTTCGGTAGATAAGTTTTCAAGGTAAATCCTCGTTTACATACTGCACGTTACGTACAAATTTGTCGAGTAAGACTTGACACAAACTTAATGGAGTTTGATCGATAAATCGGACTAATGAGAAAGCAATATTGAAGGAAATAGATGGAGCGTAGATAGAATAGGGATAAAGAATCGCGATGAACGATGGTGCGCAATACATCGTGATCGATTTCTATTGCAAAACGAGGTAAGCACGTAGATATCTCGAGGGATCATGACTCACGACCTTTCAGTACAATCAGCTGCAACAATAGTCGGTCGAGTACACGGTCAACCGAGATAATAATCTGGTACAAACAAAGAAAATGAGACGGAACTATCTATGGAGAACCGAGAGAGTGGGAAAGACACTCGAGCAACGATATTTGATTGTGCAACAACTTCATTTTATAATTACGTAGAATGATAAGACACGTCATTCCGAACGATAATTTCGACAAATAAGTCGCTTCGTCCATTATTATTCAGTCGTTTCTGACGATTCAAATGTTTTCAACATTTTTATCTTCGTTCGTTCAGACTACGAGAAAGATATTACATGTTGAAAAGAAACGTTGCAAAATATTACGAAATATTGAAAAGAGGTATTACAACGACAGAAGAACATCACATATTGAAAAGAAAGAGGATCTATCCATTTGAGACGAAGAACACACACACACACACACACACACACACACAAGCGTCTCGACGATTCTTTTCAAGATTCGCGTGGAATTAATTTCCAGAACCGCGCGCGGGTAAATCAAGGTGTGTTAGAATCGAGAAACGATTGTTTATACATTCTCGACAGACCGTCGAAGACTTGCTGGCGAAAATTGCATAAAACGGGCACGCGATCTGGCAAGCAGCAGCCGGGTAAACAAAACGCGCGTCCTGCCATATGGATCGGTGCACGTATCCAGGAAACGGCCTGCACAGGGAGAGGTTCCCTGTTCATATAACACGGTTTTTCACAGTTCGTAAGGGAAATCCGGCGCGAGAAGACGTGAAACGTATTCGCTCACGAAGGATGCGTTTAAGCTTTACGGAGCTTTCAAGAAAATTGAAAATTCTACGGGACGACGATATAATGTTTCTCACGTTGTGCTCTCTCCCTCTCTCTCTCTCTCTTCGTCCTTGTTTCGCCACCGACGACGGATGCTGGTAATCGTCGCCGGAGAATGTAAAAGTAGGCGTGCGACACCGTTGGCATGAAAGTTGACGCGAAAAAAGAGATTGCACCGAGAGAACAAGAACGGGGAGGGAAAAATAGGCGGAAGCGACGAGAGAGAGAAAGAGAGAAAAGAGATGAGAAAAAGAAGAGATGGAATTGGCGCGAGTTCCGAGGGATCTTTAATAGAAATTACGGTAAATCACGGGTCGACACGGGTGCAAAAACGGAAATCAAGAGAACAAGCCGTTCCATCAACACCCGAGTGATATATAACGGCGCGAAACTCAAATTAAATATCTCATAATACCCGTGGCTCACGTGTTCCCCGGGTATATAGCCGAGCACATCTGTACGTGTATTTGGCCGCACTTGAGAGAACCGGCTGGCTACGAGCCAAACTTTCCCGACACGCCAGATTTGATGCCTAAAAAGGATCGTAAATTTATCTCATCGCGCGTTCGCCCCACATTCGCTCGTGAAACTCGCGAAATAAATACAATTTTCCCAAGGTTCCACGGCGCTTCCACCGCTGAATCCTTATAAATTTCGCCTGTTATACGCCGCGGCTTGCCGAATTTATCGTGCCACGTCGATCTTCTGCCCTGACCCGGCTTTAATCGCGTTCGCTTCGATTTCAAAGCCAGACAGCGCCGGATCACTGCTGAGAGATACAAGTTCCCCGCGAACTTGTCGGAAAAAAAATAAAATGCGTAACATCGGGTCGCACTCAGCGGTGGTGCAAATTATGCCTCTCCGATTCCGAAAGAGAAACCTACGAAATTTCAATTTGAATTTCAAATTCAATATCCTCTGAACCGACAAATAAAAATTACGTGTAACGTTTCGAATGCTCTGTGTCTAAATCTAATAGTGCAATGTCGACGAGCAACGCTTACTTCGAAAAAACTGAAGTAAGGGGAAGTCGTGAGGTTCAAGAACGAAATTTCTACGTTATTTGATTATTTTTGACTAAATTAATTTCGATCTTGTAATCTTCAATTTCTTTCGCATTTCGAATATTCCGTCAATCCCCGCAGCGAAAGAAGATCAATTCGAACAGCCAATTTTCGTCGGTTAATTACTTTTATAAATCAAAGTGATTGTAAAGATGAAAGTGGAAAAGTTGATTGGTGTATGCATCAAAATTATCGTGCGAGTGAATTAGGCCAATTTTTCAATCTGCTTTCGCATCGGCCAGGAACACGCAATGTACTGGTAGGAATATAAATATTAAGTGGGGAAAAATGCCTTGTGTCGCGGCGTGCACAGCTAAAGGGAAAAAAGAATATTGAGCATTTTTCATAGCGACGACATTAATCGCCCCCCC
>CAJDYZ010011883.1:0-11700 GCA_903986555.1 Heterotrigona itama
TTTAGAGTTTAGAATTTAGAGTTTAGAGCTTAAAGATTAAAATTTGGAGTACTTGAAGTTTAGAATTTAAAGTACTTAGAGTTTAGCGTTTAGAATCTAGTAATTTACAATTAGAGTTTAAGATTTTAACCCATTATATGTACATTATGGACAAAACACATAGCACAATTCTTTGCAATATTGTGACTCACTATCGCGAGTTTGTTTCGTTACTGCGCATTTTGGCTTCGCTACGAGTGTAATAACTCATTATTCTGTACAAATGGGTCGAGGCGTTCAGGCAGATTTTCTGTTTCGATGCCTGCTTACGTGTTCTTTCGTGTTATATGTGCATTGCGTTCGATGATGTGACGTACGTCAGACGCATCCATAATGATACAATGGACAGCAATGCATTTGTTTTTCTAAGAACGATTTTAAACAGTCTAGACACAGTGCAGTCTGAGTGAGCTGTCACACGCCACATACGTGTGGTATATTGTGCAATATTGTGATTCTGATATTCAAAGTATACTTAAGAAGGCTAACATTGTCCGGATTTCAGACGGTGTTTCAATGCTTTTTATTCTAGATTTGTGGTTGCCCTAGATATCCTAGATATCCCCTAATTTAAATGTCAAAACATCAAAAATGTCAAGAGACCTTTGGAGATTTGTTCGTTTTTGCTCAATCGCGAAAAAAAAAACAAGTACTTCATCTTTTATAATTGATACTCTGATTCTCGCCATAAATAACAAGATGTTATACAGTGTATTATATTATATAATTGTAAGTGTATGTTAAAATCTAATATATTAATTACCATTATATATTAAAATCTAATTACTATTAATTATATCATATAATATATTAGATATTAATTTATTATATTACGTACGTACGCAAGTGTGATCGATTAAACTTGCCAATTCTCGTTCGAATCTTTCAATTTCTCTGAAAACACATAGATGATGAAAAATTCTAAATAGTTGGCCGATTCAATGGCCAAAGGCTGTAGAATAGAATCACCCATTAATATCAAAATTTTCGGTACACCCGGTATTAATGAAATACATCTTTAGATTCTAAGTGATCGAAAAACACATTTTCAGAGGAACAGGAAAGAAAAATCTAGTTCAAACACCCAGACAAATTTACCCCTTGACAAATAACCTAGTTACCTCGTGTTATATTACACCCTCTGTGTATACAATCCTCCGGTTCGATTAGAACTTTCTAAATAACTGTCAGAACACTTAATCCGCCATGGGAACGTTCAGATTAGTGAACCACATTGTTCGAATATCGTTTAGAAAAAAAAATAACTCCGGACCTTCTGTTTGAGTTTTCTTACGAAGCAGAAGCTGAAGACGAGGCGGAAGAACACGGCTTCCACGCGTGCATTTTACCACCACCGATGTTTGTTTTACACGCAAGAAAAACAAAAGTACAATCCCCGGTTACGAGGCTGAGGCCTGGCCAAGCCGTGTGCATTGAAAATAGTGACGTCCATTAACTGTCGAATCTCTTGGGCGGCGAGGGCGTCGCTATTTGCTCGCTCGATTCGTCATAAGTTGCTTGAAATACAAACTTCGAACGAGACATTCGAAGCCTGAGAGAGAGAAAATTATTGGAAAATGAAATTTTCCCAGTTGAACTTCCGTTTGAATATTCAGACACTTAGTAACATGGGAAAAGAGAAATTTTGGACATTTTTTTTTTTTTGGAACTGAATTATAATAATTTTAATACCACGAAGAACTTTTACTTAATATGAGATATTCTTGAAATTAGGCCGAAAAAAGATATCGTTCTATGAAGCTTTGTATTTTTTATTTCGTTTTCAGTGTCATCTCAAAATACAATGTATATGTTATTTATTCGAATGTTCTTGTAATTCTTTAAATTTGTCTAATTGTAAGTATTCTCTCCTTGCATTTATTTTTTCGTGTGTTCAAATTGATCTACGTGTTTTATTCTGAAATAATTTGCAAGATTCGATTTGATTGCAAGGTCATATTCTGCAGCTTCATCCGGAAAAATTGCTACTTCAAGTACTCCTTCAGATTGTCCCATGATTACTCCATTAGTAACGAGAAACGATGTATTGTTGTGTGTGATGTTATTATAACGTCAAGTTATACAGAAACCTTTCCAAGCATCAAAATTAATTAAACAGTGTAAAATCAAATTTCTAACGTACAAATATAAATTCTGTGTACGTAATTTTACGTAACGTGATAATAAGGTGTTAATTGCATATTAAATTAAACGCAAATAAATAAAACGTAATTTCTTTTCCAGTGAAAAAAGAAACATAAGGAACACTGTTTTAGTGTCTATAGAGTATTTGTTTTTTTTTTTAATATTTGGACACGTCCATGTAAACTTTCGTTACCGATTGCAATTGAAACCGTAATAATAATAAGAAGCATAATGACGGAAACTAGGAAAGAGTAAACAGAAACTAAAAGATAGAAATCAAAATATGGTAGAAATTAAAATACAAAAAAAAAAAACAGATTAAGTTTGATTAAATATTAATTTATAATATTATAATATTACTTTATTATATATAATAATCCATTATCTTGCCAGCCCTATTTATAAATAGCGATACAACGAGAGTAAATTTATTTTACAAAGTGTGCTTTTATCGCAATGCTTGATAAAATTTTTATCAAACTTTCGTAAGAAAAAAATAGATTGAATAGTTGAGAATCTCTGACTTTGATGTAGCATGTGCACACTGATAACAATATTTTTGTGGTTTGTAATGTTACTAGTAAAAGTCAGCTTAAGTTGATTAATTAATTCACGTGGTTGAAAAGCGACACAAGTACTTATTCAGATAAACTACCTGTATGAGATAAGAAAAAGATAAACCTTTTAATTTACAGAACGATCAATACAAACGCACCGTGAACTTCATTTATTATATACTTCAAAACTAAGTTACTTGCTCCTGGTACAAATACATTGTACAAATTCCACGTTAAAAAGAACACGAATCATACTTGTAAAATATCAATAAATCATTGAAAAGAACTTGAGTCAATCGCATAAACGTGTATTAAATAGAAATCGGTCAAGAAACAAACTCACAATCAGATTAATTTTAATGATTTCACTTCACAGAAACAGGATATTTGTATATTTAACCGATGATTTATTTCGTATTCAGTGAATTCTAGATTTATTTCGATGTCAGATCTTCTAACTCTGCAGAAGTCGAAGGAGCTGTCTTAGTAGAGTCGACTAATTTATCCTATAGCTTATACGTACACAACTGGAAACGTAATTTGCTAATTTACCATTCAAACCAGTTACTAATCAAACATCGCTTATAACTTCATCATCAAGATATGGGATGCTCGAAAGATCTCAGCCTCGATGCTTGCGCGATGTTCGAAAACAAGCGCGCAATTCATTCCTGAAATACTTTCAAGACAAAATGATGGCTAGTTGTATGTCTGTTGTAGATGTTCGTCGTTGAATCACAATATTTCACAATTCCACAAGTGTGAAGTCGCTGCTTGCTCTTCAGCGGAATAGAAAGAGACAAATAATACATGTAGGATAACAAATTAGGGAAGAGATGTAGGAATGGGTGACGGTATTAATCATTTTTACTTTCACAACACGTTTTCACTCTCTCTCTCTCTCTCTCTCTCTCTCTCGAGCTTCTCTCACGATTCACTCGTTTTTCATTTACTCCACGACACGATTCCACTCCATTCACATTTTTACACCTTTGCATACTTTATTAAATTTCGATTAGACGGTAGTTGAATATTATTTTTTAAATATAACCAAATGATTCAATCGTTGTACATTCATGCATGTTTAGAAGAAAAGACGTTCTGTCATCTGACATCTAACACTGTGGTCTAATTCCCATTTCTCAGTCACAATTCTACGGTACTCTGTATATTCTGAAAACGCACAAAACATAAGAACGCTAAAAAAAAGAACAAAAATAGCCACGAATTTTGAGTTTCTACACTCTCGCGATACCAATCGAAATAAACTGAATATACGTTACATGACGTGTTAATCTAATCTCGATAACAATGCCTATGATCAACGAACGCGGATTCATTGCCGTGTCAATTAAGAAGATCTCACTCACCGGAATCTGATTCAGATTGATGTCTGATCGGTCCCTGCTCGGACAGTCGGTGGACGTCGTCGAGGTTTTAAATCGCCTGCTGAATCGCAACAGGTTCCTCATGATCATGGTGTTCATCACGATGATAAGCACCAGCGGCGCGATCAAGCTGGCGATGCTGTCGATTATGCTGATGATCTTCATTGTCTCCAAGTATTCCACCTTCAGGTCGCAATACTCCTCCCCGTCTCTGATGGTTACGCCAGCCGTGACAAAGGAGTACGAGTGACTGGCCAGAGCGAGGATCACCAGCACCAGCACGATGGTCTTCGCCCTGGCTATGGTGCATATGTGAGGTCTGTGCAGGGGATACTGAACGGCGATGAACCTCTCCACCGTGAACGCGACGATCAACCAGACGCTCAATGAGCTGCAAACAGCGCTCACGTAGACCAAGGTCTCGCACCAGCCGTCTTTGTTGAACACCTTCCAACCGATGGTGTTGTTCAGCCAGACTAGCAGCAGAGTGATCAAGAAGCCAAAGTCGGCGGTGGCCAACGCCGCCAGATAGTAACTGGAGCTTCGTATCCTGAGGTGTGTGTTTAGGAACACCACGCAGGACAACAGGTTGCCCACCAGCCCTAGCAGGATGATCGACGGAATGTAATACTGATGGAAGAAATCCAGCAGGAAGTACAACGAGTGGCAAGCTTCCAGTGGCTTTTCCTCGAAGTCCAGGTCGAAGCTTCTGTTTCTGTAACTCGTCAGATTGACCGACACGGTCGGCGAGACCGAGCGTCTATCGCGCGATGACGCGTCCATGCTCGAGGAGGATTCCTCCGTGCATCTCGCGTGTGTGCTGTACATCGACGTGATGGAGAACATGTTTCCTCTTTTCCTTCTTCTTCTTCTTCTTCTTTTTCTTCTTTTACTTTTTTGGATAGATCACACTTTCAGATTCGCTTCTGAACGTGTCTCTTTATATAAAACAGTCGTCGATCAATGATCGATTAGCGATTCCCAATAGTGATTCCCATTCGATGCTCTCGAAAACTTGCTCGTGCTATTAGGAGTACAGAGATTGCGCAACGCAGTGAATTCTCTGATGTTGTATCGTGCTGACTTCCAAATCAATTGCCAAAGTCAAGATCCACGGTGGGAATTAATGGCGATTTACGAAATTACGAACGTTTCCGTAATAGCTGTCTCCAGAGCTGTTCAAGCTGTTCCGAACGTTAAATTGATTCGCTCCTGAATCTGGGAGCTCGGCTAACGCGAAATCTGACGTTAATTCGCGATAAATAGGATGTAATCTGATGTAATTTGATGTTCGTCCTTGTCTCGGCCTGTTCGCTTTTCATTTAAGAGCTTCGACCGTGGATGAACGATGATAATGTTTAATTAACACGTTCTTTGCACATCGAGTCCGACCATCTCATGTTTTGGAGAAATTCGTTAGGCTCTTTTAACTTGTGTAAAATTATTATTTTGTAGGTTGTTTGTTATTTTCTAAGTATCCTTGTGCTTCTTTACGCGAGTATATCTAGATAATTTCGCGTGGATAATATTGTAAAGTGAATTTAGAATGGAAAATTTATAGTCTGCAGATATTCTTCGCTTGACAATAAGTAGCTTAGTTATCACAACTTTCTGTAATAATAATAATAATAATAATAAAACTTGGTGTTGAACTTGCAGTTTCGTAGGCTGAAGATTCTTCACTTGATAATGAATAACTTGATTTCATAAGTTACTTGTTATAGAATAAGCCACGGATAATAATAATGAGATAAATGATGAAATATTTATAGCCTGAAGATATTACGGTTTACTTAATAACGAATAATTTTAGTTTCGCAAATTATTTATTACTTTATAACTATTCTTGCATATTTTTAGTAATGATCTAGTAATTATCTAGTAATGATCACAATTTCGTGCAATAATGAGAAGCTGTTGAATGAAAATTTATAGCCTGAAGATAGTTCACTTAATAATTAATTGAGTTTCATCAAATTATTTCTACGTTGCTCCTTTGTATGCGAATATTATCGTAATTTTCTGCAACGATAAAGTGAAATTGAACGACAGAAAATAGATATACCTCACCTAATTAACTAATTTAATTTTACAAGCTATTTATTTATTCCGTAAGTATTCTTGCACGTTTCATCATTGATCTTCTGTGATAATTAGATGAAGTTGAACAACGAAGAATTCGTACTCTGAAGATACTAATAAATAACTCGATTTTATAAATTGTTTGTTATTTCATATGTATTCTTTCATTACGAGTGTATTATCACGATTCTCCGCGATAACAAGGAGAATTCGAACGATAAAAAAAAATTTATAGCCTGAAAATACTTGACGTAATAATTAATAACTTTGGTTTCGTAAATTATTTGTTATTCACGTAAGTATTCTTGTACGTTCTTACGTAATAAGTAATATTACAGTTTCGTGTGATAATAAGTCTGGGATCGACAATTGGGAAAATTTATAGTCTGGAGATTTCTCTTCAAGCTTATTCAAGAATTTTAAAGTTGACATACAATTTACTCGCTGACGTTTCAATTCATGTATCGTTCCCCAAAATATTTCACTTACTGTTCCTGAATATCGTGACTGTTCCTCCAGTTCCACGGATTGATGCTTCAATGTTTCATTAATTGAGTAATTTAGTTGATAAACGATCCTCAACACACAGTCACGTTAGGGGCGTTTCGAAGTCCAAAATCCCCTTCTCGAATTGTGCGTGGAAAATTGACGAGAGAAATGTTGTCTTTATATTCTGGAATGTGTGTGCATGTGCGTGTCGGTGTTCGACAATGGGCACGAAATATCCTGGACTAGAATAGAAGGGAGATCAACTGGCTTTAAAGTTGTGTTCCTCGAGGTCTGCGGCGTTTCAAATTCTCTAAAATCTCTCGGCGGGCAACGAATATTCCGAAATAGCGAAAATAGCCTGTTCGAAGATGCTCCAAAATATCGTGCGCTCCCCGTTATATCGCACAGACTGTTTCAAACGATCCACGAAATGATCCAACGTGATAGATAATTGCCATGAAATAGAGCCACATCTGTATCGTTCCTCCTACTCGCCGTTTGAATTGTTTCGATCTGTTTACGAGTCGGTGAACTCCGAGCAGTCAGAACTCCGAATAATTCATCGGTTGGAATTTTAACGAATTTTAAGCCTCACTTATCGTTTTGGATAATCCCTTATTTCGTCTTTTCTTTTTTTATTTATTTATTTTTTTTTCCTTTAAATTTAATTACTTCGATCGATAAATTCCAAATACGAGTAACTTCCCATTTGGAATTTTAACGACCTTTAGTTATCGTTTGGATACTTCCAATCCTGTTTTAATTGCTCCAATCTGTCCGATTCAACGATCTGAGAACGTTCGGAATATCCCTGTCACTTGTAATTCTAACGAGTCCGAATTATTCATTACTTAATTGTTTAAATTTAATTGTTCCGATCTGTCTGTCAACTCCAAGCACTTCAAATTATCCGCGCGTAAAGCATTATGATCGAAACACCCGTGTCACGTGGAATTCTAAATAATTTAGAAGCGAATTTTAATCTTTTTAATTCGATCTGTCTGCGAATCGATGGACTTCAAAATAAATATCCAATCAACCGGTACGTTGGAAAGCACACGAACGATCGAATTTGATCACGTCGGATGCCTTCCGAAAATAATTTGTTTTTTTTAACTTCATCGACTTTAATCGGTTTTCGTCGTCCACGAATCGATAAACTTCGAATAACGAATGAGAATACGAACAACCAGAACGATCAGTATACTTCAATCGCTCGTTTCGGAAAGTTTCTAGCAAAACCGGATGGTCGTTTAAATCCTGATTTAATCATTGGATTCGGGATCGTGAGAAATAGTCGCGATAGTTCGCGTTTTCCGTCGTCAGGGAAAGAGAAACGCAATCGCGGCTTAGTTCGATACGCAAATAGTTCGAAATGGAATGCAGATGGACGATAGACTTCCTCTTTGCCGCGACCTTGACGCAGGCCCGAAAATAAGGCTTCGATCGTTCTATATGGTTATATAGCGGAAGACGATCGAAGTATCGATCGGGTAAGTTTGCCTGGAAACTATCTTCGTATCTCAAAGAATCAACGACAACGACAACTGTTTGTTCGATTTCTTCGTTCAACCCGTTTCAACAATTTTCCCCCCCGTTTCTTCGTAATTTCACTCAAAGTCCCTTTCATCAACTTTTTAATCCAAGTTCCAAAGATTTATTACGAGCTTCGAATTTCACTTTTTCTTTTCCTTTCTTTTTTTTTTTTTTTTCAACGAGCGAAGGTTTTTTTACACAATCGGCACTTCGATTATATATCTGTTATCGATAGATTTTTCTTCATCGCAGAACCGAGGAGCGTCGGAGTTTCACCGGATCAATTTTCATATTCGCAGAACCGGCTGATTACACAATTTGAGATTTTTAGTCGTGCAATTCTGACACGCGAGATATTATTTTTCACAGTACGATATTTTACGTACGGAATATATATATATATATCTCTCTCTTTTTCTTCTTCGTAGAAGTGACTTTGATAGTCGAGATTTCTCTCGCTACTGCGCGAGAAGTTGCTCGATCTTTTCATTAAACGTTCCACGCGCTGTCACGTTGTAACGAGCGCGCATTTTTAATATCGAGCATAGCCGCGGATCTTCTTCTCGTTCAGCTAATTCTGTTCGCACGAATTCCAGCAACGAAGTTTCAGCAACAGATTACGCAATAACAAGCGTATCTAGAAAGTGATCTCGCTTTATTTCTGTATGCATCGGGGATCCAACGCGTCGTTCGAGCCATTGAGACCGTGATCGCGTCTGATCCTCGATCCTTTCATTTTGTCCGCGACGTTGCGTCGAATTTTGGGAAATCGGGCCGCACGTGAGTCCAGAGCTGACCTTGACAGTGTGTAACGTGCGGTCGTTCTATAAATTTTACAACCGGCGAGATAGGATCGAGATTACGAACGATAGAGGAATCGAGGTTCAACTGGATCTCTCGCAAGCCACCATCAATCTCGCTTCTTGATCTTGATCGCGATTATTCATCCTCGCCTACCACATTGCCTCTTGCCATTCTTATCGGTGATCCTCGTGTTTGTACTATCCTTTTTATTAGTAACTTTAACAAGCTTACAAGTTTCTATAACTTAATATTAAATCATTTAAATCTACCATCGATGAAAGTTTTTAGAGACACAGAGAAAGTCGTTGATCGACAGTTGAATGAAATATAGATGTTCGAAGAAGCGCAAGAATCGTGCACGATGATCTCTCGTACGCTTCTGATGTCACACTCGAGATATTTCTTTGGAGAAAAGTGACGCGAGCTGGGGCACGAGAATGATCGGGCGCGATAGTTCCCGAAGCAGAACGTTTGACCGGGAGTGAAGTCGGAGCGCCGCGCGACGAGAAACGACGTCGGGTAAACTGGAAACGCGATCCACAGATCCGAGCGAGTTTGCCGCCCATCGAGTTCCCTTCGCATGCGCTTTGCAAGCTCCCTCGGCGTCGCGTCGTTCATCGACGCCTGGCGTCCACCGAACGACACGTCCACGATATATGCACTCACTCATTCACGCGATTCACGCGATTCACGCGTCCTTGCCTTCGCCCTGCCGCGCGATATACGTTTCATTTCATGGTTTCATCAGTTGCCTGAAATGACGTTTCGTATCGTTTCGGTTCATTAGTCATTCACAGGCCCAAAATCATTTCGTGAATTCTTCTTTTTTTTTCCAACTTTATGCCAATTTTATTAAATGAGATCGTATTTGAATACCCTACTGGTTGCTGTGAAATCAGATTTAAACACCCTGCCAGTGGGGATGAGAGCATGATTTTTAGAAAAACATATAAAATCAACGAGTAAAGATCAATTGAAACTCCTTCTTAGTATCTGATTGAGTCTAAACTTATGCTCAAAATGTACGTAATTCAGATAAATTAATATGATTATCACTTTGGCTTTTAAAACAATATCTGACGCATTAAGTTTGATTAGTGTCGTAATTTACAGTTCTATTGAATCGTATAAAAATCTTTAAATTAATATGAAGTTACTGTTAACATTCTAAATGTTACACAATGTTTAGATGTTTTCACATGAAATCGGAAAATAGAATCCATTCTTCGTTGTGCCTTCTAAAATAGAAACAGAATCCATTCTTTATTGTCTGATCTTCTAAAAACTTTCAAACAGTTGAATTCCAATCATAGATAGTTAGCAGTGTTAAAAAAACCCAAATCATATTGCCAATTATATCGCCGTTTATCTGCATCGTGTCTCGTTGAATGCGAGGCGATATCTGGCAAAGTAGTGTGTACGCGTGTATAACATAGCTTTTAGTGAAACGAATCAACGCGCAACGAAACAATCAGACTGTTATGTTGTTATTGGAAAGTTATTGGAACGACAGCGTTGTTTTCGAGTGATCGTTCGCGCTCATTATAACAGAATACCGCTTGTATGTACGTATAAACTTATTGGAAGACAAATAGCTTATATAATTGAATAAGAAATTATAATAAATCGTAAGTGTAACCCAAGCTCGAACAAATCAAATAAATAGATTCAACCAGTAAAAATTCATTTAATCGAGCATTGACTAAAATTTGATTCAAGTATATTGTATAGTTCATTATCGTCAATAAAATTGTTCATAGTCATTTCATATTTTTTCATCTACAGCACAGGCGGATGAAATATATTTTGTTTTTTTCTTTGACAGCGATTATGAGGGGGGAAAGTATCTCTACATAGTTAGAGATATATTTTCTTTGTCTTCTGTAAAATCTTCTGCAATTTTCAGCAGACATTTTACGCAATTTTTTTTTCGTATTTGCGTACTGCGTGTTTGTTCTTTCTATTACGGTCTAACTTGTTTCGAAATTAATTAAACTGGCTAGCTGGCTGACACGGTTTGCGAAACGATACAATCTTTTCAATCGCAGGCCCACGTACGAGAATCCTTACAATCCCTACAATTCACGTATCTTAAGTGACCCATTTATTCACTTCGTACGTTCAAAACGTGAAAACGTGAAATACGTTTACTTTTACTTTTCGTGGGGTACCTCTACTTGAACATGTAACTTTTTATTCTGTTCGTTTATCCTTTCTTTTTTTATTTTATTTTTTTTGTTTTGAATAAATTTAAACGAAATTTCTCAGTCGCGTACAATATTTTTTCGTACATTTCTTAATGCAATAACATTCTACAGACTCTTCGTTGCATAATTGTTGTCGTTTAATATTTCATTTAGTTTCTAGTTTAATTTGAACAGGTACGTATGATTCGCATCTGACGAGACAAATTTTTGCGAAACCTTTGAATCGTTTATTTTCGTAATTATCCTGCCAACGTATCCATAAACACGATATCATCCGTATTTCACGAAGACTCCTTTATTAAATTTCTATTAAATTTTTATAAATTTAATTTTTACGCAGTAAGTTTCTTCTCACATTACGTAGATCTGAAATTAGTACATATTTATTTTATTGTCATTTATTATCATGTTTACTATTGTTTCAGTTTTATGGTTATTTTTTTTTTTTTTTTT
>CAJDYZ010011884.1:87403-102404 GCA_903986555.1 Heterotrigona itama
AGCACTATAACCAACAAAGGTTAAGGTCTGACTACTCGTTCACCTTCGGATTTATGCTATTCGTAAAAAAAAATGACCATTGCATGGTGCAAAACTTGTAATATGATTAAAAACAAGCAAAAGTTCCCTTGGAACTTGTTACGCTTCTTTCACTTTCGATAACGCGCAACGTAACCGAAGAGGGAACACAGTTTACAAACGTCCGATACAAGTGAAAGGGATACTTTTATAAAATAGATCGAAAGGAGGTGTGTGCCATATTAGTGACTCAGTTTCTGTATAAACCGGACATCTTTGATCCAATCTCCAAATGATTTCGTGAAATTTCGAGGAATTTTGCATTGAAATAACAAGTTTCATAAATACAGTATAGATGTGCATTTATGCACGCGCGCGCGTCTGATACGTACATGCGTTTGTGCACGCATTGTGCGTGGGAATGCCGAGGAAACTGAGTCATAAAAAGAATTTGTCAAAAAACTTGAACGCGCGGTATAATTTCTATTTGTTTTATGATAATATAACAAACTACCTTCAGAGGACACGTTGAAACTCTTCTCAGAAACTATTTTACTTCTCGAGTCGATTATTTATCGAAAGTGCCATTTCGATTTCTGAATCGACGGGGAATAACGTGTTGAAAAGAAATAAAAAGCAGTCGGCCAAGCAAGAACTATTCGTCAACTTACTCGCTCACACGTTCGTTCGGCTTCGTACTCTCAATCTTTAAATCGTTATCGACATACATGTATAGCCGCGGTACTCACCTGATGATCGCGTATGGCATTTTTCAGTTTAGTTTGCACAGTGAGTATTTCTTCTTGCAAACTCTTCGATATCTCCATATTTTTCTATTGAGATTAGTCGTTTTTCCTCCCTGTTCAAAAATCCAGCCGATTTTAGCGAGAGAAGAGGAGGACGGGAAACCCCTCCTCCCTCTCACTCTCACTCTCCCACCAAATTGACGAGAGCAGCGGTATACGCTCTGATCAACCGCACGCACGGCGCGCACCAGCCACCAACTCTTCGTGCCACCGCAACGACACTTGATCGTTTTAACTTAAGAAAACCGAACAGGTAAAAATGTCACAGATACATTTTATCAGTTCGTTACGTACGTACATATGCACACCCTTATTTCACGACACCGATCAGGCGAAACAACGTCGCGAAACCACGCACCAAAGTGAATTGTTCGCTCATCAACGAGCGTCTGTGCTGCCACCAGCACTGTTGCCTCCGTACGCGGACGTGCCAAGTTGCTCGAGATCCCCTGACACCCCTTACCCACGATCCTTCGCTCTTTCTCTTTCCCTCTTTCTTCGTTCCTCTCGCTGCGTTGTATGCCCAGGGATCCGATGCGCTCCTTGAAAGAAAGTTTTCGCGCCAAGCTTATAACCGGTACATGTGCCACGTGAAACAACCTATCGCTTTACATTACAATTTTTCCATGCACGTTGTTCGCGTATCTTGTACAACCACTATGAACTACGCTTAGAAATTCAGGAAAACACAGGATGTTCAAAGAAAACATTTCCTTGAAGTAGATCTTTTACGATAGTGAACGTTGGTAATGCCGACGATAGTGGCGCCACATATTTGTGATTACGAAACGAAACGTTGTTCGTGATAGGAGACAAGCTCGTTCTATGATACTCGAAGATATATTTCAGAATTTTCACATTTAATGACGTGTCTCAGCATGGCTGCTTTCATTAGGCATATGAAGTTAAATTAGCATCTATATCGACTCTTCTTAACTAGTTCCTAGATATACGAACTTACGATAATGAAAATTTTATATATAGAGTGCGCTAAATTATTACTATTCTACATAATTATTTTTATACTTATGACGATATAAAATAATTGTGTTTTGTATGTCAGAAAACATAAGAAATACACTTTAAATGTTTGAGGCAATTGTAATATAGTTATTCAATATTTGATGTTGTAGTGAAAAAAATGTGTGCGGTGTGTGTGCGTGCGTGTGTGTGTGTGTGTTTGTGTGCGTGTGTGTGTATGATGTATATATGTATGTATGTACGTATGTATGTAGGTATGTATACGAAAAAGTACGTTATGCAGTGTTCATTTTTTTTTTATAAAATACAATGCGTCAGAACATTGTAAATTATTAATTTTTATTCTATGAAAATACATTAAAGTTATTTAAACTTTTATTATATAAATTAAATAAAAAAAGGAAAATATATTGAAAAATATAAAGTTTAAATCGATGATTTGCACGTGACAATAATCACGTGATCACACATAACATACCTATCTTATAGGCTAGTTTAATACATATAGAGTATATTTTCATCCCTCATATGATAAAAATTTAATTACGATTATATATTAAAATAATTATATGTTAATATTTATCGATAAATTTTATCGATCTCGAATCCAGAAACTTTTTGACGATTTTGAGATCTTATGAAAAAAAACACCGAGAAATAAACATGATTAAAAATATTATGGTATACATTGATAATGTATTTTATTATTGTAATTCCACTATATTTTCAGATATATATAGTTTCTGACTCTTTTCTTTTAATTTATACATGATATGTATATATAAATAATTTGAAACTATATATATATATATATGTTCAATACACATCAATGTAAATTACCAAAATATATAAATTATTTAATTTTTTTATATGTTTAACTCACTTCACTGTATTTTCATATTTATTTCCGTAAATATAGAAAAGTAATAACTTTAAGCTAAATATTTATAAAAATCATTATGTTTAAATTATAGAAATAGTCTACAAGTTTATAATACTTATTGCGTTTAAAATTGCTTTAAAAACGATTTGTTACCTTAATGCTGTACTTGGAATTTGAAATAAGTTTATATCACATACACATTACGTAAAATAGAACTAAAATATTATAATTTGTCGTTTAACCTTTCAAGATTTAGTTTGTTCCTTGGCTATATAGCACGATTGTGATTGAAGAAAAGCGCATGCGCGAAGCTGAAAATTGTGTTTAGTATTAAACTTTCTTCAAGTTCTTATGTATATTAAGTACGTACTGTAATGTAAGCATAATAAATTAATTTAAATTAAGTCTCCTATAATTGCATGTATTTGATAAATGTTATGATATAATTTAATTTATTTCTGAGTTACTTTAAAAAATCGATATTTTTTACTTTGGCAAATTGTAAGGTTATATTAAGAGTTTTCTTTTATATACATATTTAGAAATGAATATCTCATTATCTCATGAATATCTCTTTAAAATTAATGTTGTATTATGATTATTTAATATAATAAATTTTCCTATACTTTATACTTTTTAAAATTAATTATGTATGTAATTGTAATGTATGTAAATGTAATACATAGAATTTTCTTATATGTTTGTAAATAACCTTACAATATTTATCAAATATATATTAGTATTATTATATATATTATTAGTAAAGAAATCTTAATTATTTTAGTGTTTATAAGAAAAAAAAAATACTGAGTATTTGTAGAATATGTTTACAGAAATGGCTGGTAAGAGGCCTGCATCTACAGACCTAAATCATGATAATTGGGACGATGAAGAAAGACCTGAAGAAGCAGGAACGTTTAAAAAAGCTACTGATGATGTAATGGAAAAACGTATTGTTAAAAAAGCTAAGAGACGTTTACAAAATTTAGAAGTAAATAACTTTTACTTTTCATATTTTTTACCTTACAGTATATATATATATTTTTAACATTTTTCAGGATACTACCAGAAGTGCATTTGGTACATTTAGAGGTTTTAAAACAAGTTCAACTCATGCTTCACCCTTTAGTTTTTTAGCTAGTGGTAATACTAGCACTAGTACTAATGAAATTTCTTCTAAAACAACTGCAAATGTAAACAAGTCTTCTACAAATAATGAAACAATAAAAACCAATGAAAATGGAACTAATAAAAAGGAAAATACAGAAATACAACAAACTTCATCAACTATATCTACTAGTAAAAATAGCAGTTCTGATCAAGAAGAACAAAATACATTTAAAAAATCTGATTACTTTGCTAAATTAAAAGGATTAAATGAAAGTGTAGCACAGTGGATTAAAACTCATGTTGATGCAAACCCATTTTGTATTTTGACGCCAATTTTTAAAGATTATGAAAAGTATCTTAAAGAAATTGAAACCAAACATGGAAGTGAGATTGAGAAACCAATACAAACACAATCTAGCGATAATAAAGAAACTACTAATACAGACAAAAAGAATGAAAGCTCTCCATTTGGAGGAACTAGTGGAAAGTCGCCTTTTACTTCTACAGAATGGAAACCTGAAAAATCAATTTTTGGTAATATTAGTGCAGGTTCTAAATCTATATTTGGAAAATCAGAAAATAGTGTAGATACTGGTAAATCCATTTTTAGTAGCACAGATCAAAGTTCAGATTCACATAAATCTGTTTTTGGTAATATTGATCAGAAATCTAGTAGTAAAAATATATTTGGAAGTACAAATCCTGAAAAAAATCCATTTTTGAGTAAACCATCTATCACACCTGATAAATTAGATGAGCAAGAAACTAAATCAGATGTGAAATCTACTATTACTACCACTAATACTACTACTAGTAGTTCTTTTGTTACATCAAATACAACTACCTTCTGTTTTGGTCAAAGTTCTGCCACCAATAATACATCAACTGGTTTTAGTTTTGGAAGGTAATTTATTTAAAATTTTCAATATAATACAAATATTTTAATAATGTAATTTTGCAGTACTAAGCCATTTACATTTGGAGCTCAAGTAGTTCAACCACAAGAACCTGAGGATGAAGGAAAAGATGATGAAGATGATGAACCACCAAAAGTAGATTTCAAACCAGTAACAGAAGAGGGCGCTATATATGAACAAAGGTACATCCAACATTTCTAATTAACCAACATTAAAAAATAAAAGGCATGTATTGGTTTTAAATTGGATATGAACATATCCTTACACTTTTTACAGGTGTAAAGTTTTTATTAAAAAGGATGGTAATTTTACTGCTCGAGGTGTAGGAACATTATTCCTAAAACCAACTCCAAATGAAAAAACACAATTATTAGTGCGAGCAGAAACTTCTTTGGGGAATTTATTGCTCAATACTTTATTAACCGAAAGTATTCCAACGAAACGTATGAACAAAAATACAATAATGTTAGTTTGTTTACCGATGCCTGAATCTACACCACCTCCAGTACCAATTTTATTGAGAGTAAAAACAGATGAAGATGCTGATGCATTATTGGAAGCACTCAATAAACATAAAAAATAAAAAAAGAAATAGGAATTTTAAATAATATGAAATACAATAAAAAAAGAAATATAATAAAATCGTGTTGAATAATAATTGATAAATTTTTGAAGGCGAAAATACAATTTTGTTGTTATACATATTCATTGTAATATTTTGACTTGACTCGATATATAATGTAATGTAAAATAGTATGTCATACATATTTTTTATTATACGAAAGATACATTCTGGTATCAGTAATAAAAATAATTAGGATCTGTAATTGAAACAAAATAAATATTAATCAGATTTAGGATTTGAAGTTCATACATTATTTGGTATTTGCATAGAAAGTGCTTTTACACTAACAGAAATATCTAATTAAGTGTATATATTCAAATTCATTTTTTCTGTGTATAATTCTATAAATATAGATAACAGTAACTCTTCAAATTAAATCTAATTGTTTTCATATTACTATTTTCTTATTTAAAATAATTTTCCATTTTATACAGAATTGTTTTTGTCAAATGTATTGTACATATTTTTCCAATATATGTTTTCCAATAAAATTCATGTAAATAGAATTTAAACATATATGATATTTTGTATGTTATTTTGAAATATAAAATATCTTACACCTTTTATGTTTATAATTTATTACATTAAATGATTAATATCCTTTGTTTTTCCACATAAAATAATTCTTTTTTTACTAAAGTTTATAAGAGAAAATATAGAAGAATTGCAATATATCTTGAACAATTAAAAGAATTACTCATATTTGAATTATTTTATATCAATATTGCATATATAATTGGATCAAATTTGTATTTACTTTATTAAAAATATATGTATGAGAAATAAGTACAACATTTATATAAATTTATTTACGATAATTATGATTCATCATTCAAATGGAATCGGACAAATTTTTATAACCTATGTTCTTAATTCAGTGTATTAGTAACAATTCTAAAAATAGAACCATTAAGTGGATTTACAATATTTTAAATAAATTATCACATATCATATTAAACATTTTATGATTTTTCAAAATAAGACATTGATATAAATAAAAAATTGTTAGCTAGTGTGAATAAAATAAATGTAAAAATTTTATATTTTATATCATTTATAGTGTATTTACAATTGGTTCTGCCATATTCGTGCATATACCTAATGTACATTTATCGAAAATTATTTTTCAAAATACTACTGTATTAATTATATATTAATTTTAGCCATTATTTATAAGCAGAAAATGTTAAACTTTTTTTTTACAAAAGAATTTCTTTCGCTGCCATAAATTTTTATATAAAGTTAATGAAAATTGCCATTGCAAAATGCACGCTTTATTTACAATAGCCACATTAATTTATTTTCGATTTAATAATTTATAGATATTTAATTACTTATTGTATAGAAATCGTAAAGTTGACATGTAAATCTTTTAAACATGAACATTTTTAAATGTTTAATGCAATTAACAGCACAGCACATTATTCTAAAACTCATTTAGAATGTTACTTAAAAAACAATTGTTATATGTATTCTAGTAAGATAGGTACTCTTTAATGATGATATGCCCTATACAAAAAGATAATAAAATAAAGTTGGATTTTTTCTTACATAAAATAGTGTAATATTATAGTTTATATCTATTTTAATATTGTACATTTTTCTGAAAGTATTAGTGAAAATTACTTTCATATTTGCTAAGCTCTTTGAGCCATAAATGGCGTTAAAGCACCTCTTTGCCCCAGACCTAATTGTATATGTTGCATATGTATTTCCACACAATTTTGGAAAACTTGTTGATTTTGTGGACTTAATTTCGCACGTATTTGTTCCATTGTGCCTTGTAACACTTTTAATTCATATGCATTGCGATCTGAATCAGATAAACTCTATAACACAAAGAAAATTGTGTAACAACAAAACGATATTCATGTTAAAATATTTCAGATTACCTTTACTTGAAGCATAAGAGCTGTTAAATCTGTTACTAATTGAGACATCTTTCCAGGTTCTCTATCATTGACACTATTATGTCTCGCAATCATATCTGCAGCTTCCTGTCTACATTTTTCACGTAGATGAGAAGGAGCTAACATAGCTGCCACACTAGGCTCTGGAGCCATTTCTTGACAAAGCTCTTGAACGTCATTAAGAAAATCTTGTAAAGCGGTATTCATCTTTTCCAACTCAACCACGATACTAAAGTTATAATTATTAATAAAAAAAAAAAGGAAAGCATAAAATGTAAAATATGACAATAATATATTCATCATTTACCCTGCATATCTTCTTTCAAAGTCTGATGGAAGTAGTTCTCCAAAAGAACGTCTTTTTTCTACCTCGCTATTCATTTCTTTCAATTTCTTAATTTTAACTTTTTTAGCAGCCAATATTTTATTTACTTTAACCATAAATTCCAATAATTTTAAAGGATAACCATTCATTGTTCCACCAATATGAGGCTTTTTTGGTAAAGACAGCGAAGCATTTGATATTAAAGGATCGCTGTTTAAACGCGGTGACATTAATTTCATAGCATACGGTGGAGATGGTACATATTGTACATGTCGTGGTCTAAACTTTTGTGCAAACGAGGCTACACTTATTGTTTCTGGTGGTTCATTTGACTATAAATAATAAACAAATATATAACAATAAAATTGCAATGAATTTGTTGTCCAAAGTACATATATACGAACCAATACTTCATAATCGGGAACACTATGCGTTCCAAGCCCGGCACGTTCAAATGTAATTCTATAAGTATTATTACTAGTATCCACAGCATCGATACTTCCAGTAAATAAACCATCTTGTGGTTTTCTCAGTCTTGCTGTAACTTTGGTTCCTATTACTAACTGTAATGGTATTTCTGGTGGTAAATCTTTGAAACTGTTAACATCTGCAGCTTTTCTTTGCTGTAACATTCGAATTTTTTGTCTTTTTCTTTCTAATTCTCGTCTTTCTTCCTCAAAAAATGACTGTGAACATCTTCGTGGTTTACCCATCATTCTTCTTATCTTGCACCATTCAACTCGTGTTAATTTCCGAGTTTTTAATTGTGGAAAAGATTCTTTTAAACAAATCATAAAATCATTGTCCCCTTCAAAAAGAGTCCTACATAAAATAAATAAAATTTAATCATATTACATTAAATTGTGTACATATATATATGGATTCATTTCTTTTTTCATACATACTTATCAATGTTACTATAAAACCACTCGTAACAAACCCATTTGTGTGCTTTTGGTAATTTCAATAAATTTCTTAATCTCATACCAATCTTTTGTCCAATTTTACGATCCGGAGATGAAGGTTGTATTGGTTTATCAGGTTCTTTCTCTTGTTTAATAGGAGTCAGTGTAGACGATATGGGTTGGCTTAATATATTATTTTTCCTTGGTTCATTAGTTACTCTATTTTGCTTTTTTGCAGGAGATGGTCTAGATACCTTTTTAGGAGAGTGTTTTGTATCTGGATGTGATGGATCCTTTTTAATTCTAATAAATAAGTAAATTAATATATATATCTTATATTGATAATATTGCTCATAATGTTAAATACTTACCTATGATGAGGATGGTTAACTAATATATCATCATAAAATAATTTATTTTTCTTTCTAATTCTTGCTGGCATTCCTCTTCGATTTAAAACTTGGACTGGTTGGCTAGGAGGATTTGGTTTTGGGGGCGGTTGACTACCTACTCTTTGTAAACCCAAAGCAGCAGGTCCAAGTTCAGGGATTGGATCAGATTCTTCAGTGTCCATATGTGAATCCGTTGAAGTATTTGAAATTTGTTGATCATCCATATCCATCGTATCATCATCAATCACTTCACTTTTGATCTCATCAACTGATGGGTATCCTCCATTTTTTATAGATAATAATGTTTCGGCAGATTCATCTAGGATGAAACGATTATTTACACATAAAAGAAGAATACTTATATAGTAACAATGTTTTTACAAATAAGTAAGAAGTTTTTCTTTTATTTCTTTTAGATTACGATCTACCTTTCATGATTAGAAAGTATCATCAACAAATTTGACAACTGCACTTATAATTATTATTTGTATATAAGAAAATACAATCAGTCATTATTATAAAAAGTATTTTTCAATAAAATAATATTTCATGTTATTTTTAAAAAGTTTGAAAATTCTAGTTCATAACATTATATAGCTATAAGTTTTTGAAGATTCATAAATTATGAAAAAATTGATGCACAAAATTATGAATAATATTAAATATAATTATTCGTTTATAAATATAAAATGAAGATTTCTTTGTGTTTTTCTAGATCTATTAATAAAAATTGTTGAAATTGAGAGTTCAGAAAGAATTACGAAAGTCATTCTGCTCGTAGCTGTCGACATAACCAAACTTATACGTAGTTCCGTAAATACTATGTGTACTTATCGCATTATAACTAAAGTTATAGAATAAGTATTATTACAAAAATAACAAACTATACTGTCAAATATTTGCCCTTGAAGTATCGTTCAATAAATGAAATCTCAAATGATAAAGCTCTTCATTGTCCCGCTTGAATTGTGTATTGGTCATTTTTGAAATTTTAAACCAGACCTTTCTGAGCGCAATTAAAACATCAACTCTAAGACCCTTAACACGTTAGAGGAAGATCTTACACGTTAATAATATAAATTTTAAAACATTTCTTACTCTTGTATAATTACTTTTTGTTTTTAATTAGGCCTTATTATATTAATTTTATCAAGAATAAGTTAACTTTTACTCACTTTCAATCATCTCCGCCATGTTGCTATCAATGATGCATCATGGGTATGTGTTTCCGTCGAGCTCGCCCGCTTCGCGGTGAATTTCGTTAGTGGTTCTTTTCCATCGTTCCAAACGCTATGATTGGCTAACGAACATCTTTGATTACTGAAACAAACTTTGTGGAATTTTTAAATGCACATTAAACATCTTGCACAATGAAATGAGAACAAACTCAATAAAATTTGAACAAACTCAGCAAAATTATTATTAGAATGAAATTATTTATATCTATGTGTAGATATTATATATATCGTCATTAAATGTAATTGAGACATATATACTCTGAACTTAGCTATTTTACTTCAATATTTTAATATTAATCTTAATATGATACAAATAAATTTCGTTTGGTTATTAATGATTTCATCAGTTAGTACGGATGATATTGTTTCAATCGAACAATCTGTGGCACCTATCAAATACTGTAGGAATAAGGATAGATTAGCAACGTCCGAGGAGAATGATGAATATTTACTTATTAGCGCCGAGATCGATACAATTATCGTGATGGAATGTCGATTTTGGTACAAAATACTTTATTTTGTTGATGAAAAAGTAAAGATTTTGCTATTATATTTGTTTTGTACGATAGCAACGACAAGGAAGAGAGACAGTCAAAAATTTGGTACTATCAAGATCGATTCAAAGAGACTGTTGAAAAAGAGATTGAATTAGGAATGGATAACAATGTGTCGTTCAATAGGATTTACACGACTTCAGATCTTTCTTTAGTAGTTAAAGAAATTGCGGTAACAGACGCTGGCATTTACTTGTGCCATGGTAAGGAAGGGCAGGAGATTGAAAATAAATTCAATTATAGACTTGAACGTAATCAGACTCTTACTATTCAGATACAGTTAATTTCCAGACATAATTAATCGAATAAATTTATTTAATGATTTATTTAATGATAGCGATCTTCGAAGAGCACGGAGTTTTGCATACAGAACAAGGGAACATAACTGATTGGGAGAAATATCGTGAAATATATTTAGCATCAGTTACCACACGATTTGCCGTAACATTTGTCATCATTAATTTCACTCAGGATTAATACGAAATATAATTTAAACAAATACTTGCCCTTCGTGTTTACATTTATGTAATTTTAAATTAGGTTTCCCAAATGTTTGAATTGGCTGAAATTCGAGAAGTTGGGATAACCCTTCAAGTTATTTCTGAATGGGCACCTTGGAGCCCATGCGAACATTGTGTACGTAATCGGGGAATCAAGAGGAGTGTTGGAAATTGTCGATTAAAACGACAAATAAATATGGTAAGAAACGAGGACAACGAATTGCAAGATTAAAAAAAGACGATTTATGATATATGTATTGTATTATCGTAGACCATTGCCAACAAAAGCGATTCATCTATAGTTAAGTTTTTCCAAAAATCTCCTTCGTTACCCTGCAAGTAAGCAAACTTACTTTCTGTTGCAAAAAAAAGTAAATTTCAAGTACAAACAAATTTTTACTCATAACATCATGGATTTAAGAGCAATTCTACTCGAAGAACAATTTCCTGCTGTTAGTAGCGCAGTGCGCCATTTGCCGGAATTCATTTTAAAGGAAGTATGTAAAAAATGTCCTCGCGTGAAAAAAGTGAAAGATCGCAAGTTTAAATACATTAAACGATTCGTACTGGCAGAAGGAGCTTATCTTACAATCGTTTGCCCAGAGTAATTTAATGTTTGAGCAATTATGAAAAACATTGTTTGTAACAAAATTCGAACATTGTAGATCAACTATGGAAACCAAAGTGTCATGGAAAAAAGATGGGATTACATTGGAAAAAGGTGTTCGACAATCATTTCGCAAATTGAATTCAGAAGCTCGCGTGATAGTAGACGCCTTTGGAACACTTTATCTGATAGGTATTTTCAATGGATAAACTGCACGTTGTATTTAATAGTATTTCACATTTTTCTATCCACATATCAGATGTTTCCACGCATGAAGAAGGGAATTACACGTGCTATATCAATAACGTTAACATGATGCAAATAAAAGTGATAGTTATTCATAAAACTAGACTGTTAACTCAAGGTAAAATTAAATCTAATCAATTGTACAATACAGTGGGATAATTAATTACAATATCCTCTCCCTTTATAGAATTTTTACGTCATTTGGGATATCTAGGATTCATATTTCTACTTTGTTCATTTTGTTACTGCAGTGGTCTTGTTTATACGTACAAACAAAGAGATAAATTTGTTCCAAAAAGAGATACAACTGACAAAGAAGAACATATCCCATTTATTGACTAAAGTGACTCAAGAAGTGGTAGATAACAAATTGTTGATAACAATTGTGCAAACTGTTTACCGATCGAGTTGACACTCTTTAAATGAGTTTTCTTGGAGCTTCCTGAACAGACGATGACCTTAAAGGCCTGGCCGAGTGAAAGGAGGCAGTGGAAGGGACAACTGCATGGAGTGCCTGCTCATTTCTCGAAGTTACAGTTTAGTTTCAAAATGGCTGAGTTTGATCGTTCTTATTCTTCTGCGTTAGTTCACGAGTGAGAAAGTCGTTTAATTAAAAATAAACGTATTCACAAAGAGATTCGCGATACCATGAACTTAAGGACAGAGATTTTCGTGTTGTTCGCGATCTTTTGCCTGGTTCTATTTCAGAGCGCAACCGGTGAGTTTCATGCACAGCACAGATAGTATCTATACATACATGTATCTATGTACTGTGGACAATGTCATACTTTCACCGCATACCGGATAGCTCATCCTTTTTCTCGAGTGTGGTGTTTTTCTTCTTTCCTTAATTGAAAACAAATCCATTCATGATCTTCAAAGACAATCCTGTTGAAATAAACGATTTCATTAATGTTCGTCGATTGTGTACGAGAATAGAAGTGTTACTTATAGATGCTTCCTTTTAGGACTTCTTCGGAGATGTGTGAACTGTAGATCAAGAGGAGATTTAGGATCCTGTAAGGATCCTTTCACTATGAACTCGACTGCGATCGAAATGGAAAAAGGCGTCGACGCTGTGCCCTGTGCATCTGGTTGGTGCGGCAAAATAATTGAACGGCAGGGTTTAAACAACGGTAAGCAGTCGATAGATATATGTATTTAGATATATAGAAAATTGTTGTGTAAACAATATTCTTTCGTGTAGAATATGGTACTGCCACGCAAAGGCTTTGTTTCCAACGTGGACCCGACGACGGTGAGGAACGATGCGCGTTTACTGTGTGGAATTACAAAAAGGTATATATGTGCCTTTGTTTCGGAGATCTATGCAACGGAACAACGAAGCTAAGCATTCCCAATGGCTTGATTTTCACAACACTTTGCATTTTACTTACCGGTGGTGCATTTGAAAATATATATCGGAATTGAATCAAATGTATATTATTGTATAAAAAGTTCCTCGTATCTGTATACGGCGTGATATCTTCAATTTGCAATTTGTAGCCAGTATTGATTCGTTATTAAGATTAAATGGACGAGAAGTCTTTAAAAACATTACTTTACTTTTATTTATAACTTTGTATCTCATGTATGATAATCACAAGAAACTGAGGTATACATACATATTTTACATGATAAATCTTCGTGAAACATTGTACGGAGATTAGTAAAATATTTTACTATATTAATAACGAGCATGATCGTTTGTGTGTATATTGCACCTGCAAGACTGTTAAATACAGACTACGTAAAAAAAAAGAAAGAAAATGTAATTATTCTTCTTAGCTTTAGAATTTCCAAATAAAAAGCAGAATTGGTATTTTGAAATGATACTAAATAAGGATGGGGCGTACTTCGCGCTTGATATTAAAGAAATTTTATCTTTTCCTTTTACCAACATACGATGTTCGTTAGCCAATTTGTAAATAAATAACATTACTGTTGATAAGATCCTCTATGTTAGGTATCTTTCCAAAACGGCGAGGTCGGCCTTAAACTTTTCAATACGTGATCGTGAAGGCCGTTCCGTCTCCTTTCTTCTTGGTTTCTCAACAGTGCTCTTTCATGTGGAATATCGTCATAAAACAGCTCGCCTTGGCTATATAGATATTTTACAGCGAGCATTGCTTCCTCACCGGTCAATAGATACGGATCGTGATATTCTGAAATCATTATTAAAACTAAAACGAATGCCTGCCCGCTTTGTTTTTAAAATCAATATCCTTGCATTATATCTTTGCATTCTTTTAGCGTATTCCTGCCCGTGTCAAAATATATTGCTCACCAAGCCCGTTGGAAAAATCAGGTGTTTTATGCCTTGATTCTTGCGAACTATAACCGAGATCATTGATATCCACTGGTGGAATGAAAACGCCTACCGGCCACAGAGATTCAGCATTTTCCGGTTTTATGTACAGTGGTACAATGTTAGCTTTGTTACGTAAACGTTGTCCTGTGAACATATATAATTTGTTATAGCATATATTATATCCTAATTAACGAATATATTCATTTCATTAATAATTATTGGATTACGTGTTATTCTCTTACATTATTATACTTTTATCAAAGCGGAATATCGTACCAAATTCTTTGGGGCTTCCTGTTGTGCTTCTTCTTCCAATCGAGATGTAGGATCTTTGATCTATCGTCCGATCCCCTGATAGATAAGAATTTATATTGTTTGTGATAATGTGAGAGTTTCAACAATATGCTACGTAATTTCATTTATGAACTAACCATCTGTCGTAATACCGTGCTCATAAATATGCGGAGGGGAAATAAATTTCACGTGCACTTTTGAGAGGGGCAAAGCTCTAGTTGCTACAACCGCAACTAAGAAGACCACCGCCGCCACTTTCATCTGCAATTAAAATTCTCGGATATTCATTCGCGCTTATTACGAATCTCTTTTTGAAATCCAACTTTAAAATGTATTTGGAATTAAGCATTACTAATTTAGGCGTTTTTTTTTTTTTTTT
>CAJDYZ010011886.1:3216-15003 GCA_903986555.1 Heterotrigona itama
GTAATTTTGTATATCCGTGAACAAGAAGAATGTGCCCGTCGACATGTCTAGAAATGATAAGACCCGACTTGAGAGAATGAAAATGGAGAAGATTGTTATTTTCGAGTTCGCTCGATTATAATTCATTTACTATCAGCCAGGGTGAAATACGAAAGCGCAGGAAGCTATCCAAAAAGAGATCACCGAGAGAAGAAGAAAAACGATGCAAAAATATGGGGAAAAGTTGCAAGGAATGAATGGAGCAATGCAACTACAGTGTTAAAAATGGAATTCGACCGAATTGAAAGAGACCTCTTTTGAAGAAAAATTCCTGATATAAAAATATAAAAATCGAAGGGAGAGCACCAAAGCGAGAAAATTCTAATACTTAAGAAAAATAGCAGTTCTAATAATTGAAAAAAAGAAAAAGAAAAGTACAGTGCAAAATAAGAAAATTCTGACGTCTAAAAAGCAGCATAGAGGAATATAAAAGAATAAGAGAAAGTTAAAACACGAATACTCCTAACAGAAATTTCAAACAAAAACACGCATAAAGGGTATTCCAGTGATAAAAGAGACAATACGAAGTTACCAGTAGTAACAACAGTCGATTTTACGACCTCGTTGTATAGAAGATGTTGTACGTCCATTTTCCGCGAATAAATAAATAAATAAATAATATATATATAGCGTACAAAGTTCCTTTCCCTCGGCACCGGCGAAGCGAGATCTCCTGTTCTTTTTTTTTCTCCCACTCCCTCCCCAGGCTGTCTGTTTCGCGAGTTGAAGTTCAAAGAGTGGCCTCGGACGAATATCGAGTAATTTTGTCGCGTTCGAAATAACGTCGCTGAATATGCAACGCAGCGTTCTACCGATAGAATAAGAGAACCCGCCGAATTTTGATCGTTTAGCATGCAAATACTCTGAAATTCAGACGACAGACGCTCCGGCTGTTTACCGATGCGCTTTCGTTATGCCGCACAAAGAGAAAAAGTTGGGAGAGTTCAGCCTTTATTCTCTTTGCCGTATAAGGCAGACAATTCTCCTGCTCGTACAACGATCAACAGCATCGAGTTCATTCGATCGATTTAATAATAAGCACTCCGGTACGAACGCGACACGTTACGTTGGTTTTGAAAATTGAAAACTCGAAAGCGCGACGCTTCCGGGTCGTTGGTCATTAGAATTGAAAATTAGCTTTCGACACGTTGTAAATTTGTGTCGGATCGATCGTGGCGAGATTTTGAAAGGACCCTCTAAATCTACCAGCAATTTATACTTACGAAATAGCGAGTGAGATATCACTTCAAATAAATAAAATGATGTAGCGTCAGAAATAATCATCCTGTTTGAATGGTAACATGAAATTTTGTTGATTACATTTTTCTGATGTTTCAAGCAATCACCAAGTATAGTATATAGAAGTTAATGATACACAATTTCAATTTTCTGATAAGTTTCTTTCACCATTTTATAAGAAGATATATAGATCGAATAATAATTCGATGAATGTATTCAATGATAATGAATGTCAACTGATCCACGACTGCCTCTATTCTCGAGAATTTCTTTTTTTGAAATTTTATTGTTCCTTTCACATCGTTATATTATATCGTACAACACCACATCTGTGTTCATTATAATTATAGTTATTATAGTAATTATAAAAAACTTTTTTTAAATAATTTTAATTGTTAGCTAAATGTAATTATAATATCGCCTTATGAGAAACAGTAGAGCGCAAAAGTAAGTTCTTTCACCAAGCGAATTATTAGATAACTTTTTCAGTTTTCAGCGAGAAGTTTGTTCCAGTAAATTTTATCTGAATTCTTCCCAGAATGCTCTAGATACTAGTGTACAATTATTTATCGAGTCAAATGTTTGAAGCCTTTTGTAAAAATAAACATACTCTTCGAATGGAATTCTCATTGCATTACCTTTGAAAAGACGAATGACTGTGAAGTTGGAGAAGACTACGATTAATTCTAGATTACAAAGCACACATAAAATCATCTCTCATTTGCTTTTCAGAAAAATCAGTGGCATTAAAAGCAACATCGAAAGAGTATATTTTTTTTAAATAATTTTTTCAAGATTAAATTAATACCTTTAACCCTGATTCATATATTTCTATTTCTTGATGCATCGTGATATATCGTTCTGACGAGAGGTTGGTCTTTCTGTGCAGGTGATTCCGCGCCCGTACGTCACCTGTCTTTGAAGAGCCTGCTTCCAAACACAAACGATTACATGACTTACGAGGGCAGCACGACTCACCCAGGCTGTTGGGAAACGGCGGTATGGCTGATCCTCAACAAACCCATTTACGTAACAGCGCGAGAGGTAAGTGTTGATCCTCTTTACCTTCTCCCTATTCACCTCGATTTGTATTCCTCACTCGAGTCTTTTTTATCGCCCCTCTCTGTATGTCGATTGGTCAATTAATCAACCTTCCACCTTCCACCTTCTACGCATACGCAATGCGATTCCAATTTTTCGCGAGCAACGCATCTGCGAGGGTCATTTGAAAAATTCGACGATTTGATCTTAAATTACTTGCGTTTTCTCGAATATAGATTTATTGCTGTTTTCCGACAAATATAACTATAAGAATAAATGTTTTAACAGTCATGGCTGATAGTGTCACTATATTGTATATATAATAGTATCGTATTATAGAGTCGTATAATTGTACAAGTCAAGTAAAAACCTCTCAAAATTGCCCAAGAAAGGATTAATATCATCGTTGCTCCAACACCGTTGCGCAGAAGTCTACATCCACGTTTTATTTCTCTTTGTTTTATAGATCTTGATTAATTTGTTACCTAAAATTACTTATCAAGTCTAAAAACTATCAACAACGTTTCTTACATTTCTTACAAAAATTCCAATGTAAACTAACCACATGTACGATACATGTGCAATGAACATTTTTCAGAATTTGCATAACCTCAGAATATCGTCGTTTTTTATTTTATTCTATTTTAAAAGTCTTAGTCTCGAGTGACCGACTGTGTACAGACCAATTTCGTTTTAGTCATTCGCCGTCCAAGAGGATGTCCTCCTTCTCTGCGGAAGATGATGCTAGAGAGATTAGAGGCGAAAGCGCGCGAAATTTTCTAAAGGAACTCGCGTAAATCCTTGGCCCGTGTTATTAATCTCCTTCGCGCTGTTGCAAAATTAATCGCGGGGCGATAAATAATTTAATAAGGTGTCAGGCAGCACCAACACCGATGGCCTAAGTACATTACTTTCGAGATTCAACTCCCGTTTCCTCGGGCTATTCTTAGGCTTCCACCACCACCCCTTATTCTCGTGCCCCCACCACGTTCACGACCTCGCCATTACTTAACAAGCTCTGCTTTATGGTTAAATATTGAACGAGGGAACGGCATCGTTACATCGTAATCCTAATCCCATTTCCAGCTTTACGCACTAAGGAAACTAATGCAAGGTCCGTCGACCATCCCGAAGGCACCCCTGGGAAACAATTCGAGGCCGCTACAGGATCTTCATTACAGGACTATACGGACAAACATTGATTTTCACAAGGTGAATTACTTCGTTTTACTTTCCTATCTAGGAATCAGCGCCACGCGCTGCTCCTCTACTAATTTTTCATCGACTTAACCGATTAGGGGAATATTGATCGTGTTAAATTGAATTCAATTACGTCGGTCGCTCCGAAGTTCAAACGCGAAGCGTGGAATTCGATATTCATTTTTTCACGTATTTTCTTTAATAGGATCTTAGAATCTAGAGTCCATGACGAAGCAAATAAATGACGTTTACGTAGATATTAGAAAACTTGGAAGAGATCGAAGCGTGCTAGAATCCCAAAAACTAGGGCTTTCTTGAATAAATGTAACATGAGACTCAATGTTCGAAACTTCTATAAAAATTAATGTAATATAAATCTTAATATAACATTAAGATAAAAAATAGTTCGGATAAAGGTTCGGATGAAGTCCTACTAAGATCTATTGAAACTCTGCAATAATTACAATATTCATAATGTTTCTCAGGAAAATTCGTTTCGTCTAAAGCGAACGGGCGATGAAATTTTCGAGTAGCAGTGTTACGTTAGATGATCGCTTTAATGCGCGAGGATCGTTATTTTAAGTCAAAAATTAACGAAAAATTTGGTGTTTTTTTTTCCGACAGCGACCAGACGCGAAGTGTCCATCGATGGCCCAGGACATGCACTATAGAGGTAACCCAGGATATTATCCAGGCTCGTGCAGCCCCCACACTTCTTACCATTTAGCGAAGAGATCGTCTCGATGAGAATCTGAAAAGATGACTTTTTCTTTCCAGCGAACACGTGGCAGGACGACGGCACCCTCTCGCACAACGTCATCTGAATCCTGGCCGACCACGCAAACCAGAGACGTTTTTGGCTTCCAACGCGACAGGTTCACGCGGACATTTGCTAGCAGGCAGAAAAACCACAGTGTTTACAAGGCTTGGCAAGGTCACCGTTCAGGGAACTCCGATTCGTCCAAAAGAAATGGCAGACAAAGTTCTGATCTCACACAAAGTAGATCTGCGAACTCCTCAAGTACTCTAACGATCTCTCATCTCTCCGCGTTGCGAAACCACGAACAAGTGAAAACTAAAAGACGACTAAGACTATCAAGAGTTCTGTTTAACTCGGATTATCGTAATGATCATTCTGATACATTGTCAAATACACGAATTCAAGGCCATTCCTAATTTTACCGAAGCGAAATTTTCGAGGAGAGAAAACTCGATTGGATTTGTTCAAAATTGATTCGATAACCTGCTGTCCAACAGAATTGGACAAGTTTCTTTTCGAAAGCTTTAAGGTACATTTACCTTTGTCTTGGCTTTTAACAAATTGATCGAATCTCGGAATAGAAGGCTCTCAGATACATACAAGAGACAATCGACTATCGATGAATGAATTTCTATTAATTTCGTTGAAAATTAATTCGTCCAATGATAGTATACCCTTGTATGGGATATATATCTTTCTCTCTATCGAAAAGAAACAGAAATTCCAAACCAGTTGAACGCTTGGAAGCTAAATTGCGCGCTGATAATCGCCAAGAGGCACGACAATTAAAACGGAGAAACGATCGATAAAGGTTTACCGGTGTTTCGATCTCGTTGGCCAAGCGATTTCCGTCGATGCCGAGCAGCTGCATCCAGGATCCGAAACGGGCGGAAGATTCACGAGCTAGGAAGGATCGGGCCACCCCCGGTTTCAGAAGGTCGTTTCTCGAGCTATCGCGGTCGAACCGATTCTGACGGGGATGATAAGTGTGTTGGAGCGCGGCTGGAATTTGTATTTGTCGCCTGAACACCTTCCGGGAATCGTTCCCGTCGTTCTTCCAGCGACAAAAACGGCCAAGAGAAACGATTCGAGATCGAGGCAAACGTACCAAGAAATGGAAATATCCCGACCGGTGTCCGATACCCTAATTGATCACGTGAATTTCCCATGTAACAAAGTAGACCGGACCCCTCTGTTTACGATTCTCAGATGCAACTCAGACGCGATGATGACAAGTCTTTGAGAAGGTGGAAAGAATTTTAAAGTTCGAAAGAGTTTGCGTACGTGTAAGGGGGAAATGACAGAGGGGCTTCCGCGATTGTGCTTTGTAAATGAAATAATTCTCTGTAAAGGTGGTCGATCGTTCGGTGTGGAAATTGATTCGGTGCGTTTTTTTTTTTCATATTAAATTTTCATTGTAATCATCTGTTTACAAATTTTGGAGAAAAGAATACGACTTATGCTTATTGGAAGATTTCCATCTTCGGTTTTGCAAATTACGAACGCAGAAAACAATTGATTGGAATTTGGAGAATGTACTCTGTCCATTATAGATGCGAAATTCATTTTTGATCGAGTTAAAAATCATTGAAACAAAACAGAACCCGTTTCTACAGACATTTTTATTGTTCTCTTTTGTTTCATCCTTTCAAATCTTTCGTTGAGACAACGGAATAGTGAAAAGTCAATAATTGTAAAATATTCAAACACTCAAGAAATGATTTCAAAACAGTCATTAAAAAGTAAGTAAATCATCCGAATGTACCGAATTGATTTACGCATCAATCACAATTTTCCCGAAATATTCGACATAGTTCTAGAAACTGATTGAAACAAAATCTCATCGATGGTAGTCGATATCTTGAACAACAACAACAAACACTCGCCATAATTCTATATATCTAGAACAGGGAAATCATTTCGTAAATTGTCGACAAGAAAAATTGTACTCGTGATTTATAAGTACGTAAGTGATGGTAAAATTTCGCTAAGGAGTGACCATTGTCCATTCTGCGATATTTTTTTATTTACTAAATCAAAGAACAATCGTGTGCCTGTCGCTGCTAGCAGAAGAATCGTGCTCGTTCCGCTTTCTCGAATAAAAAAACCACCCCTCCTCTTGAAAGAAGAAAGTAAAGGAAATAAGGAAAACAAGCGAGACAACGAGGATAGTAATAAGTAACCGCTTGGAAACGTGTTGGAATGAAATTGTCGACTTACTTGACAGGTTTTTGTCAATTATTTTGTAGCCAATATACGTAAACGGGACGTTGAACGAACGACGAATGGAAACGTGTCAATGTAAGGAAATTTCGAAACAAACGGATGGGAATGTAACGCAATGTTCGTAATGTTCAAGATTTCCCTGAGCGGAAGGAGCGATTCGGTGAAACAAAAAAAAAAAGAAAAAAAATGTAGGTCTGAGTGTCTAGGAGACGAGAATGGAAGCTTAAAGAACGCGAAAAAAAAAAGATGAAAAGAAAGAAAGAGTCGCGTGTTAGACCAACTGGCAGTCGCAAGATGAATAAAAATTGGGTTGTTCGTAGCTTAGCCGAATGGACGAATGATCCAGCGCTTTTGTATATAAGTACAGACACTAAGAAATCGTAAGAAAAGGAACTACTATTAAAAAAAAAAGAAGAAGAAAAATAGGCGTAAACAGATTATGAGGACATTTAGTGGGGAGGCAGGAGAAGAAAGAATGTGTATAGAAACCTAATGTTGTATCATACGAAAGTGAACGTTTAACGATTGTGGTTAATGAATAACGATAATAATAAACGCAACGTTATATTGTACGATCACGTGTGTATTCACGTGTGTGTTCATCCTATTTTCTTCGCTTTTCTAATGCTTCCTCGAATTTTTATTTTCCGTTCGCCCTCTTCTTTCATTTTTGCTCACTGGCTTCTTCGAATAACTATCATTGGCAATTTTTGCACACAAAGTGGGTCAATCGTAGTTGCACTTTCTTTGCAAAGAATGCAGAGTTCGTTTTTATTTATTTATCTTTTTTTCTTCATGGTAATCTTAATAAAAAAAATTCTTTTACCTCGTTTCTCGATTTTGATGCGTTCAGCGAAAGTCGAAGTAGTTTCTCGAAGAAACGAATCCAGTTTTTACGAAATGTTCCCTTATGAAGAATGAGGACCCGTGGGACTCGCAAGATTGTTGCGAGTAGGCGATCGAAAAATTCCGGTACATTGACAAATTGCCCGGGTGGAAATTGGGTCGGGCAAGGTTCGCGCTACGGGATTGCGTCTCATCCTTCATTAATTATCCCCCTTGTCCTAGCAACTTTCGACGATGATGCTTCACCCGGGACCGGCCAGAGGTAAGTGAATTTCATTTTACGAATTTCCAACGTGAAATTTTCGCATTCGTTGCCCGCTGCCGTCCGATATTCGGTCGATCGATCATCAACGATAGTATCTGGTTGTTTTAGGTTCTAAAACATGATATTTTGTTATTACGTTGATCTAAATACTCTGCACGGACAAACGTTGTACGAAAATGATACAATACGGAGATATTTTTAATGATTATAAAACAAAATTATCTGGAACGACTATTCTCAGTAATATGATATATTAATAATATAATAATCTAATATATTGGATTTTAAAATGTGCTGCAAAAAAATAGAAAGTGCAATCATCCCCTCGTAGTACTAAAGAACGAATTTGCGCATAAAATGCGATATCAATTTGAAATATAACGAAACGAATGTAATATAACAATGAAATATATCTCGTTGTGATAGGAACGTACTGTAAATTATTAAGGAACAAAAATTTAGAATAATAGGTATATTATTTACGAACACAGAAATTAGACGTAGAAAAGGGATAGTTCTAAAAATTAGAAGAGAAACAAATCTTATTAAAAGAACGTACCGTAAAATATTTCAATTTCTACAAACTTCGTACGAAATATAGATCTGGATCTGGTATGACAGGAATTTTGAACTAGTCCGTGAAAGTTTCTTTAAATAGTGACATATAATAATAATAATACAATAATACTAATTCAATAGAGATTCATGACGAAAAGCAACTGACGATAAGGGGGAGATGGTGCAACGTTGGCTTTCGATAAATTAATAATTAACAATTCCACTATTCGAGGAACGCAGGTTTACTAAATTGTGTCACTATCGTCAAAGGAGAAACGGGAAACGCATCGACAGAGGAATGGACGTATTCAAACCTGTCACGATAATGTTCTTTGGAAACTAGTAACGTAGACGAAGCGACGTGACATTCACGTACTCTCTCTCTCTCTCTCTCTCTCTCTCTCTCTCTCTCTCTCTCTCACTCTGACTCGAGGAAAGGACGTTGCACAATTGTGACAAACGAAACAGTCAAATATTCAATTTGCACGACGGGTTCCGGGATCAGTCCGCGGAGAATAGCTCGCGTCATAGAGAGTCGACAGACTTATCAGAACGTGGACGACGTCTGACGGGGGCTATTGACGTGCTCCAGGCCGTGGAAGCTTCAATTACGATTCGATCGTGCCGTTTTATCTCTCGTCTGTCAATTAGCCGTTTCCAGTGTGTCGGCTAATTGTTCCAGACTGAGAAGCCGCCTACGGCGTGCTCGTCCGGGCCTTTCGGCGTTTTAATGATTGATAAATCAAGTGGACGTCTATATGTATGTATATATGTATGAAGACGTTTGAGCATTCCTCGGGGGAGAAAAATAATTTTCATGAATTGAATTCCATCGATTAGATATCATTATGTTTCACTGGCATTTGTGACTGTTATACTGCGGATATTTTATGCAGTCTTATATTTTTATGGTTAAAGAAGTAGAAATTTGTTTCAGTCCCGATGAATGAATGTTACAGCACGAGCTGTAGTGCATGCTCCATACTTTCAATTTAATACTTTCAAAGGATTTATCTACGTACATCTTTTTCTTTACTGTATTAAGTTGTGTCAACAACAAATAATCGCTTCTGAACACAAAAATATGAAACTAACTCCTTTCGAAATTCATACCTCTCAAACCATTTTCGAACTCAATGTCAACCTTCAATCAACTTACTCGCTATAATCAAACTGCTATTACGCAGCTATTGAATTGGCCAAAAAGTAGTTGCGTTATTTTCTAATAAATAAGATAAATAAATAAATGGATATACATGTATATCTGTATGTATAAATGTAGTTAACTTTATTTTAAACTGTAAATTCATTTCAATTCAATTCGATTGTTCAAGCTTATTTTAAAAAAAGAAAATGCACGATCTCGTTAACTGTTATTTGTTGGACGCCGATTTCGAAATGGAAAATCAAAAAGGAACATTTTCGTCATACTACTTTGCTGTACTATATCCGAAAAGGAAAAAAAAAACACTGTGCAAATTCGTAAAAAATTGTCTAATGTGTAAATGCTTTAAAACTATGACAATGTCAGAATTGATTTGCTAAATTTCAAAAGGCGATAATTGCAAAAGGTAATCAAACAAAATAGTCAATATATTGTCCAATAAAGTTTTCGATGATTCTCATGAAAAAGCCTCCTTTCATTTCCAGTTACTTTTTGGTCAGTCTAATACAGTAATAATCAAAAATACTTTATTCTCTGACTATGTATCATTCTCGACACGATAGATCACCATCAATGTCACTGATAGCTGATCAAACACCTCTTTCCTTCTATGTAACTGTAACTCTCTTACGTCTCATCGAAACGTATCATTGATACGATGACGACAAAGCTCGAGATTTCCCCTTTAAAATCGTTTTCATCTCATTCTCCTGCGATGTTCCATTCCAGAGATATGGCCTTTTAAAGAGAGGCATAATTTCGAACGTCTCGCTGACCTACCCCTTTCGTCTTTCTCTTTTTTTTTTCTTCACTATTATTACTACGCTGCGTACGTATTTCCGGAAACGAAAAGTAGGCCACGCCGCTTCCGGGAATTCGACCGCCATTTCCGTGTGCTATAACAAGCTGTATCTTAGAAACGGATCGAGATATCGGCTTGAAACAAAATCTGTTCTCCAGGGTAGAGTTTGTTCTAGGTTCTGAGTGAACTCCAGAGTCGGTGGTATCTCTCGATGTTTTAATCAATTCACCTGCGGGACAAATTTTTGTCGATCGCTAGAAACAAAAAAATTTTGACGAAATTGCATTTGGCACGGAAAAACTTTCATTGGTATATATTTTCACCTGAGGGAAAAAATAAGCAAAGAATGAAAGAAAAGTGTAATTTTTTTTTTATGTGAATGAAGAGATATAAATGTAACATCAATTCTCGATTGTGCTCAAGGTTACATCAGTGTTACATCGATTATTATTGTATTCGTAAATAAATTGTTATACCCGCAATGTGAGGAAGAGGGAAGAAATTAATTGCGATTAAAATAACAGATTAAGACAAGAATTTAAGAGATTAAAATAAAATTCCAAGTTCAGCAATTAGAAAAATTATTTATTCAATCTTTTGTTCCTTCAGAATAAAATACATTTATCCGTAAGATTTTCGTTTGATTTTCAGCAAGCAATTGCTAGAAACAAGACAAAATTGTATTTGCGTGACTTTTTCATTTTACCCACAAAAAATTCTATCAGTGTATTTTTGATTGTAGTTCAAGGAAAAAATGGGCTAAGAATCGAAAAGTGTAATTTTTTATATAAATGTAACAATTACGAGCACGACTGTGCTCAATTATTACTGTATTCGTAAATAAATTGTTATATTCGCACTGTAAAGAAGAAGGGAAAAATTAATTGCAGTTAAAATAAGAGGTACTTTATCAATTAGAAAAGAATTATTCATTCAATTTTCTGTTCCCTGTACTTTACATATCGTGCAAATTATTTAAACAGTGAAACAATGGTACACGGAACTCGAGTGAAAGGAAAAAGTTCCCTCTATGTTCCTTGTTCTTTTTACCTTCTGCGTTTGCACAGATATATCTGAATCTACATCATTTGAAACAAATACGTGATCCACTTCGTACAAGAATATAATATTGAACGACGATAATCTATAATTCAATAACAATAACTCATTTGCGTCAGGATACTCGAACTGTGCGTCTCGTATACGTTAAAATATTACTAGAGAAAGACTATTTGTTTGGATTGTTTCCGATCTAAGTTTCACTCTCAAAGAGTGAAAATGGAAGAAAAGAGAATGATCCAGAGAATGATCAACGATTAAACCTGTGAGACCTATTGATACGCGATACACGCGAGCATCGCTCGAAAAAGTGGGCAAGGCAGTGGGCGTCACGGGTCGGTAATTACGTTGATCCAGCCCGACACAAGAGAAGAGAGAGCGAGGGAGAGTATCATTCAAGAAGAAGAGAGAAAGGTCGAGGGTGCGCTGAGAGTGGCAAAGTCGCGAACGAGGTAAGAGGATGAACGAGATATGCTTACGAAGCTTCAAGTCCCTCGAAAGACAGAGAGAAAGAGAGAGAGAGAGAGAGAGAGAGAAAGATCTTCTCACCCGTGGGAGGATCGGATGAAGAGGCAGGGGGAGGGGGA
>CAJDYZ010011887.1:22219-36465 GCA_903986555.1 Heterotrigona itama
TTTACCCTCGCCTCGTCCCCTTCTTTGACCGATTTACTAAGTCGCCTTTTCCGCTTGCGAATCGCGACTACGTCGGGCTTCTCTCTTTTCCTGTTTCCTCACTCCCTCGTCCTTTTCTTCCTTACCTCTTTCTATTTTTTTTTCTTCTTCAAATTTTTATCATCATTCGTTTCAAGCTAATATGAACATGAAGAAGTCGTATACATTGATCAAATCAATTCCTTTGCGTTTGTGTCAGACTCTAGAGTCAGTAGGGTAGTGATGGCCCACTTTTTTTTTTTTGAAGAATTGTTACAACTTGAATGTTATATTAAATAATCCTTTGTATTCAGTTGGCATGGCTCTGTATAAAAACGTTTACTAACTATTGCGCACAATTTCGCGGTGGATCAATCCTGCCCTAAAAAGCCAGGCCATCTAACCCGATAATTTGAAAGTGACGACTCACTTGTTTTTCTTTATCATGATACGATAATATCTTATTATAATCTCTAAACAATGTATTAACACACTGTATTCCGAAAAAGTCATTACTTTTTGGCAAGACGTCAGTAAATTATAATTTAAAGGACAAGCAGAAAATCTTTGACAGTGACGAGTCACTTTATTTTGCAAACGGAAACGAACAAGAAGAAAAATTGACATTCGACATATATTTGACTTATCCTGTAATAATAATAATAACAACAACAACAACAATAAAAAAGAAAGAAAAAGATGGACGAAATATCGGAATAAAAATTCCGGAAGTAAATCTCAGCCCCCCGAGTTCCGGAGACTTGGCGGATATAAATCCAAAGACGCCAAGAAGTAGCGTAACTCACCGAAAGAACATAACTCATTATCCTCCCGATGAATCTCCACCTTTTCGACTCTAATTCGCGGATAATCCTCACGCCCGTCCCCTTTTTCATCGCCCTTCCCATTCTCGGCAACTCCGAACTCGGATCAATGAGGTCGCCGGAAGAAGACTCGCGCGCGGAAGCAGTTCTGCCAGACCGAATCCGCACAAAGGCCATGCCGTCGCTTCTTTTCATAGGGCCAGCGCAAGTTCGCACGCCGTCTTTACCGTTTTCAACGCGTTCTCCACAACCCTCGAACGAGCGCGAACGAACGACTTAGGCGTGTGGGATGGAACGAAGGAGGGTCGTTCAGCTGCCGAGCACAATCGTCATTCCGCGAAGATTCCGTCGAACGGCCTCGCCGATCGGCGGCTGGAAAATTCACGAGACGAAGTACCAGCCAGCCTCTCGCGGCATAATTTTCTTCGGCGAGCGAACTTCGGTCTGGGGGCGCATCGGTGATTAACGCGGCTGGCGAGTTTCTCCCGAGCTGAGTTTTCGCGGATCAAAGGGGAGTTTCGCGTTCCAACGATCGATCGGAAGGGTTCCACATAGCCGTGTGGAGAAAGGATTTCCTCGGTTGCTTTTGACGCTCGGTCCATGCCGCTGTCTCGATTGTCTCCTGGGATTCTCAGATGGGATGAAGAGCGGTTGTTGAAGGATGAGTGTTACCTTTCGTTTCTGGAGAAGTTTCAACGAACTAGTTCGCATTTTGATCTTTCCGTGCTATTCTTTCTCTGCTGGTGACTTAGAAACATTTGGTTTCTTAAAAATTGTGTTTAAACACTGTCATCGGGTTAAAGGTGTCTAGAGTAATTTATGTCAGATTAATAGAATTTGTTCTCTGTGACAGAGATTAGTAATAAAACTAAATTAACTAAAATTCAGAATATTTTATGAAGTATATTACTATATAATATATACATATAAAAACATACTATATAATATACATTTAACATTAATAATGTTAATATATATTATTTTCATTAAAAATTACAATTAATACATACATACATACATATATATATATATATATAGTATAAAGTATACTTTTGTATATTTTGTATATTAATTTCATTTTTTGTGTTAGAAACAAAATTAGCCTTGTACGAACTGCGTTAGTTTGTTTCTCACGTATATGTATATTTCGATATATTTTTACACATTCTTCATGCTTTCCATTATGTCAAGCAAGTTATTAATTTCATAATCTTTTGTAAACGAAGGTCCTCTTCGTTGGAGGTTACAATCAACAAAATACCTGTCCGCAGAGAGATAAATAGAAAGCTCCTATATCTATGATAATTCAAAGAATTAACATTACATTCAATTATACTCAAATACGGTACAATGGCAACACGAACGATTTGTCTCTGAAGCATCGATCGAATTTCGATGCAACAGAGTCTCAAATCACACTCCAAACCGTCATAATGCACAGATATCACTTTAGTACTTCTGCCTGTTTCTAAAAAGCACAGTTCTAAAGTGTCACTGTTTCACTTTGCACACCCATCACGTGCATTCTCATTCAATCAAGCTAAATCGTAACCGAGCGTAATCGAACAAACGAATGGAGGCCGCGCGATCATTCTGGAAAATCTCCTTAAACCGTCGACGCGGAGACGGTTGTTTAACAATTCGCTTTCACCAGAGCGGCTGAACAACCATCGACGCTATCACTGCGGCGCCGCGAATCCCAATTTTCGCGGAACAATAGCTTGGACGCGAGTTAACTAACAACCAGCCGCTGTTTGTGCGACAGTTACGACGATTTATACACCGGCGAAACCGCCGGTCTCTCCTGCCAGATTGCAATCGCCGGGCTTCGATTATACTCGATGGATAAAGAACGCCCGGAAGGAGTCCCCCACGACTCGAGAAACCGCTGACACACGTATTGCCTCCGCCTGTTATGGCAATCGTTGGCCCTTTGTGAACGATATTATATAACGGAGTATTTTGTGGACGATCTATGCCAGAAGATTTTCGTTCGTACTTCCGAAGAGAATAATTGCTTTTTGGATAATAATATATTTTTTTTATTATAGAATAACAATTTTTCTGTATTGCGGGGATCGAAGCACCTCGCTGCTCAAAAGTCGTGGAACAGACTTTGTTTCCAACCGTTCGATAGTCTCGCCGTGGATGATAAAGTTTTTAACACTGGAATTATGGCTGACAGAAGTACAAAATTTGTATCAGGAAAATTGAAGTGAACGATTCACTTGAATTTTCGAAAAAAGATATCCTCACTTTCTTGCTTGCTACATGATGTAAGATCATCTTTACAAACAAACGAACTCGCTACTTTTGAAATGAAAGCTTCATGCTTTAAAATCAACGATCAAGTGGATCGTTATATGATCTTCTTTTACAAAGTTATATCAGTTTGAAATATCGACAATTTTCCATTGTCATTGATACAGTTATACTCTTCTCTTTGTATATATATCGTTGCAGAAATTAATATAAAATTTTTATGAAAAATTACGAATTGATCAATTCGGCGAAGATTTAAGTGTTCAATTTCATATGTAGTTTCTAATACAGTTGCTCATATATCAACACGTTACAGACCCTTTTCTGCTGATGATGATCTCATTTTCACAGTTTTGAAAAAAATACTCGTTCAAGGAGTTTTAAAAACTATCGGAGTGAATTTCTAGTTTAGTTCTTTCCAATTTCGGCCACTTCGCTACCGTTCTTTCAAGAGGTTCGTTTCATTGCTAAAAACCGACGAAATCAATCGGGAAAGGTGGAAAAAGTCGCGTATCAGTTTACCAACATTAGAAATGACTGATCGATTAATTAGTACCTACATATCTATCACTTTTAAATATAACATTTACATAAAGTAGAGCAAACGCGACTTCAACGGGCTATCTAATTATCGATGGAAGGCAATATTTGCTCAAGGGCTATTATTTCCCAGGCTCGTCCCCACTGTGTACAGTTGATCTCAAAAAGAAAAATGTAGACAGCGGCCAGGCTTGACGGACCGAGGTACCGCGTATTCGCGAGACTCGTCGCGCGGCTAGTCAGCGGTTTATTCGCGAACAATGGCTTGTGTCGAAGGGAATTCTCTTTCGCGAGGAAAAAGTAAGAGGCGGGAACAATGGTGCCCCTTTATTCAGAATCGTATTGCCCTGGGTAAACGAGCCCCAGTTCGCTAAACGAACGTTTAGAGAGCCACCGGTATTATCTCACCGGCGGGGACATTTAAATTCTTCGCCGCTATTCCGCGATTTCGCTTATCTGTCTGTTTATAAATGAATATTGAACGAAATGAAGAGAGGGATGGTTTCCTATTTTTTCCCTTCTCTCTCTCTCTCTCGTATCGCGCGTATGGATCTGTCAAGACGCCATTGATAAAGTTGGAGTTCAAGGAGGACGGAGGAACCGGCGGGGGAGGGGGAGAGCCCGCGCGTAAGTTCGAACGGATGTCCAGTAGAACAGCACCACATATGGTCAGACATAAGGGGAATAGGATGGGTCGTGTATTTCCACGCGAGCGAGTAGAATGGATCCGTGCACGGTCGGACAGGGGAACAGGAATAGAATAGGACAGGGCATAACCAGACGAGGATACAAAAGGATATGGATGGAGCTTTCAAATAAATTGTAAGTAACAATTCTCTCCTCTGACCGCCTACCCAACACTATTCTCGGTGTTTCAGCTGTCGCGTTATCGATCATACGACTATCTTTCCGTGAAAACAGTTAAAATTGCATGCCTGCGGCGTGTATGGTCACGCGAGTAACGTGAGTCACAGAAATTAACAACGCACGCCGAAGAATTCTTGCTGCGTCTATTTTTGTCTCGCTGGATCGTTAATTCTCCAATTTCAATGCTGCTTTACCACCACTAGAGGCTAGATCGAAGGATAATTTCAGCGAAACACATTTTGAAATGAAAAACGCGCGGTTACGGTTTTCCGTAGTTCTTCGCCACGTTCGTAGCTTCCCACGAGTGGAATGTGGAATTTCATTTATTTACGCGAGAATAAAAATTCCAATTGATTTCATACCGAGAAGGGGGAGGGGAGGGCAGATGCGTTATACTAATATCGAATATAATACGCGGGAAAATATTTCGCCGAAATATCTTGAACGCGAATTTTTCCCGCGACCGATAAACTCGGCCCGATAACATCGGAACCGTCTCTCTGGCCGGTTCATTTAATTAATCCCGATCATAAATTCCACTCACCCGCTCCCTGAACGCGTTTCACTCTCTTTGGTTCATCGAATTTTTGTCCAGGGTGGAAAGGTCAATGAACTACGTACTCCGTTTCTCCCGCCGAACAGGTATAATTCAAGAAGTTTCCGGCCAGGTGCTACAATCATCCTGTGTCGTGTCGCGGAATGATTCACGATCGAAAGTCTAAACGTTCGTCGACTACCCTCAGTAGTCTCGGGCTCGCGTACAATTACCATTCTCTTCAAAATTCGGTCTCGATCGCCGAGTTACACTGTCCGACAATCCCAGAATTCATGTGCGTCGACGACGATCATCCAGTGGAAAGGTTGGAGGAAGCGTAGGCGTGTGGACGAAGACCAGTGGAAAAGGGACGAGGAGAACCGGTGCGCGAAATCCTCGTTGAAAAGGATCGGAACAGAATCGGAGAATAGGGGTGGAACGGAGGGAAAGGGGCAGAGCTCAGTCGAAGACGTACGTACGGTCGACCGGGGGAGCCGATGGCGCGGTGATTCGCTCTATTGTTTAATTTAAGTGCCAAAGTTTAAATCGGGTTAAACGTCGTATAAATTCACGAGTGAGTACGCGAACCCACCCTTCGAATGTTCCGTTTGCCCTTCGAGCAGACCTCTCGTGTCCTAGGAACGATGGTGGATAGGTAAAAGCTATATGAACCGGGGGAGTGTATTTAAGTAACGCTGGGACCAGATGTGACGTCACTGCGGTTTCCAGCCGGAATAGTTAAGGCTGACAGTGCCTCAGCCCCGGTTTTTCACTTTGCTCTTCTATCTGGCGGATTATCCTCTGCCGATTACGAAGCACGTTTCGATGAGAGAGCTTCCCTTCGGATAGAGTTTGTCAAGGGGGGAGGGGAGTATAACGAATCATTTTTAGAGAGACACCGTGGATTTGCGATCGATTGTATTTTGTACAGGGCGTCATTTTGAGTAAAAAGTGTTATATACACCATGAGTTGATTCGTTTTTGTTCAAAACTACTGATAGTAACATTATTCCTATATACATTGAAATGTGTGTAATTTTTGCATGGGATCGAAGGTGCATTTAAGTGCAAAAGTATACGTAACGAATTGATAACAGAAATCAGAGAGACTGCTATTATCATCAATCTTGTTAATATTCAGTAAATGTACGGTTATTTGTGTGCATAGAGACAAGAGGTGATCATTTCGAACAATTTGTGTAAACCAATCTGAACTATAAAATAAGACAGTTTAAAATAAATAGTTATTATTAAAAATTAAGTAGTTTGAATATATCTTATTATTTGGCTTATATTATTTTCCCTTTCATATCATAAAGCGAAAACGATGGTGTATATAACATTTTGTGCCTTCAGTTTTTCATATCTTGACAAAGTCTAATGATTGAGATCTGGGACACCTTGTATAAAAAGATGGAATAAATAGAAAAGTTAGATTATTTCATAATTGTCGATAGTATATTTTTAATATAGTAGCTCGTGCTAAATATTGTAACGACGTTATCGTGTAATTGTGTCATATAATTTTCAGCAGCCGTGAATTTTTAAAAGAACTTGTCAGTCCTCGATGAAAGTTAATTTCGAAAGTACCTGCTCGTTGTACTATTCATAAGTTTTTAATTAAGTATGACAAATGACGAAGAATTTCATTTTTGATGAACCTAATCTCAAATCTTACTGTATTTCTTCTGTGAAATCATTTAGAAAATGTACTCGTCGATGATATGATTTCTTTTCCTTCTCCACAAATTGCAAGAAAAATCGGTCTTTGGGAAGATCGACGATATTCCTATGCAAAAATTAAGGGCTAAGCAAAGTAGCGAGGGCTACACTTCCACCTTTTCGAGTAACTTAAATATACAACGTGTAGCGTGTAATAGCTTATACTCAAGTTTTCTGAAATGGTACTTGTATACGGTATTCGGTATCCGCGGGAGGTGGCAAATTATCCTTGGGTTATTAATGCGACAAGTCTCGCGTGTCCGCGGAATTAATGGGCTGTTTAGAATATTAATTTCTAAGGAAGTACCGCGATACAGGCCCAAATGGATCTGGCCTGACGCACCCCTGTAATGTAACTATTAATCTTCCGGATAGAAGCGTGCATGTGCGGCCAGGAACTGTGTGACAAAGGGCAAAACCTTGATATCTATAACTTGTCCCGGCGTATTTCCGTGGTGTTCTGCTCCCACCTTGAATTACGGCTTACGCCGGCGAAGATAACCGTATGAAATCCCATACTGCAGTTACTCCTTCGACAAAAATATCGATTCGGGTCTCCGTTCGAGGAAAAATTTATTCTAACCATGAAAGAGTATCGTGACTTTTTTTTTATTAATGTAACATATATTCATATATTCATGCAAATTTTCATGTTTCTATCTTATGAATTCTATTACAACTTCGTAATTTATTTGTAATAATAAATACCAAACAGTAAAAATGAAAACGATTTCATTTTTAGCGAGAGCGTGCATCGTATTTGTAACATCAATGTTCAAAAATCAAATCAATTCATCATTCGTGTATTATAACGGAGAACAGCGTGATGAAGATTAACCCTACTATTACTAACTACTATTATGGCATGTTACAACATCGCGAACGTCATAAACACTGTCATAATTTCCCTCTCATCTGGCACATAACACTAAATGCCTCAGTTATGCTGAACAACATCAATCCCCATGAATCATAAATTACACGAGTTTAGATTAAAATTTTCTTGATTATTCGACTCTCGAAACTAATAAATTACAATTGCACGAAAAAAAAACTTTTGTAGACCATACTATATTTAACATATTGAGTGGAGTTTTTTATGGGTCCACGAGTCCAGGTTTACTCCTTAGGTGTCTTGTTGTTTTTATGCGTTTTTTACGTTTCTACTTTTTATTCTTTTTTTTAAGCTTTTGTTTTCTGTTAAGTTTATAACATGAACATGCTTCAAGTTAGAAGTTTTTACGCACTTTTTGTATTATTTAAGTATAGATTTAGAGAATCCTCTAAATTTCATAATTTTCTAATGTATCATAAATAACTACTATAGTATTATGTATCTTGTAGTCGTGACTTTTTCAGAATAATTCAAAAATTTATATTGTTATTTGACGATTCAATTCGATAATTAATTTAGAAATTTACCATTGAGAATTCATTTTTCTACTAAATATCATTACACTTTCCCTTGCCTATTAAATTTGAAAATAAGATCGTCATCCTACACGTGGGTAATCAAAATGTTAAAAAAAAAGGAAAAAGAAAACCACCTTCAAGATGGTATCTCTCTTAATAATCTAATCCGCACTCGACGCATCGACGCTCGCGTGAAAATTTCAAAGGCAATTGGAAATCCGCAGAATTTTCCGAAGGGGAGTAGCAGTTTCGCGGGAAAAAATTGGCGCAACATTTAGAGAAGTTCCTCGTTGTCAAGGGGCACGAGATGAAATTTCACGCGGAATTTCCACGAGGAACGTTTCATCTTTATGCAGAGTGTTTCGCCTGGTCGTCTGGGCGGGCGGTTGGCACGAAAAGAAACGCGCATAGTTCGAATTTGTCGGGCAGGACACAAAGTACCTTCTACGGAAATGCCCGTGAAAAGGTTTAAACGCGCACCCGGGGGATCGTTTGCTCGTCCTCTCTCTTTCTCTCTTCTTCTTCTTTTCGATTCCTTTCTCCCCCCTTCTTCTTGATGCCAACTTCCCGCTGGCCCGAGTCAATCTTTCCGGACGCAAGTAGTCGAGTTCTCACGAGGCGAGCACATCGGATGCATTCTACGCTTTGAAACCAGCTACAGACTAGGGTATGTTCATTGTTTGGTACCATCCTCGGATCATCCATCCCTGCAATATCCAACCTTCGTCGTCCGGAGGGTACAAAAGCGTCCAAAGGGGACAGAAGTCGTTCTTCTTCATCTCTCGATTCGCACCGGTTGGCCAGACGCGTTGTTTAAGCCAGATAATCAAGCGAAGAAAACTCATCGTTATATTTGCTTTGTTATTACCACGAATCCGCAATCGTTAACTATTTTCTTTTCCTTTTTGTCATTTGTGTTTTCTTTTATTGGAAGCGAAGGTGATTTGAATGAAACGTTTTTATCGATTGGTCAGCTTCTTCCCTTTTTTTTTCCTTTTTTTCTCTACAAAAGCGAAGTTGATTTTCGAAGAAGTCGAATTTCGTTGTTTGAAGAGATTTATGAAATCGATCGTAGAATTAAAAATTAATTGTCTGTAATTAAATTATAGAATTCAAAGTTGATAAAGAAATATATAGTATAAAAGAAATCGTGGAATTCTGAAATTTCGAGGAAACTAATTTCAACTCCAGTCCTTGCAAATATTAGTATAAAATAATCCATTTCTGACACAGGAAAAGAATGGATAGAGAAAGAGCAGAAAATTCCACAAGCAGTTCAAGAAATACAAGAAGCTAAAAAACGTATCAACCCAAGAGACGAAGAAAAATACTCAAAGTATAAAATATCATTAACAGTAATAAGAACTAAATAGATAATAGTCCAACCAGGATTATCAAGGAGAGAAATATATCAATACATCGAAAAAGCAGTGAAACAAACAATGTACAAAGAAGAAATATATTGCAACACATACAAAAAAGAGGATTTAAATAATACTAGAATGCCACATATACAATTAATTAGAATAAGAAACACTTGAGCGGAATAGAAATAATAGAAACAGGCATCTTGCAATAAAAAAAGGAAGAAGATAAGAATATTCAAATGTATGCAAGAAGCCATGAATGAGAATGAAGAGATGACTAACGAGAAACAAGAGTATTCAAGTGCAAATACATTATATACGTATAAAATTATATTTGATACAATAAAACACTACATATAAAATATTTATATAAGACATTATTAGATAAAACATATAAAACAAGATATTCCCAAATTACTAAGATAAAGCGTATCTAACAAATTAAAATTGATTTATAATACGATTCTTTAATATGATTGATTTATAATAAGATTTGTAATACGCATAAACCTAATATACAAATGAAATAAATCAATCAAATGATCTACTTCGACGAAAGAGACACGGCTCGTTGCGTGAGAATAAAACAAATCTGCAGCTAAAGAAATGATTATATCCTCGAAATAAAGAAGTTGTGCAACCCCACACCCCTTCAGTTAACGTTACGAACTTTCGCCACAACGTAGAACCATCTCTAAGAACCAGAAACTCTGAAGCACTGCTCGGTCAAGTCCGGGGCGAAGAAATGCTCCAATTATTTCATCAACGGACCAGGTTGCGAAATCTGGTAACCGTAGCCTGATAACGTTAAGAAACAAAAGTCTCGAAACGTTGCCTCCGTGGCGAAGAGTAGTGGATCGCAACACGGTGGATGATGGAGTGGCAGGCGGAAGCGGAATGGGAGAGAAGAAACGAAGGGAAAGAGAAGAAAAAGGGAGGAAATACAAACGACTCTCGAGCTGCGGAGCTTTAAGGCTGGCGACGAGTGTTTGCGCGAAAGCTACTTCGCCGGGAGTGTTATTGTTTGATAAACTCAAAAATGACGCGCCCCTGGCACGTTTGAAGTCCCGCGGTTTCGCGGCAACTCCCCGGGAACAATGAAGTCCCGCGCTGAAGAGGAAACCGACGAAGTCGTTTAATCATCGGAGCCACCGAGCGCCTTGGCGTTATTCTGCGTTATTTTTATTGGCCGCCTCTTGATGTTTATGCAGCGAAACTTTTTCTCGCCCGCGTTCGTTCCTCGGTTTCTCTCCCCGGATGCATTTTCACGCTGCAGCTGCCAGATCGTTGAGGTTCGTGTGATTTCAGCGGCTGAAACTTCGGCTCCTTTCTGTTTCTATTCTCGCTTCATGTGTTTCGTCTACTACGCCTTCCGTATAATTACTCTAACTCGAGCGTGTTGCTCGTTGTGTACAGATCCGCGGATATTTTGTGAAGAAACGAATACAATATTTTGGATATCTTATACTATTCTTTTTCTTTATGTATATTATGCGTTATACGACACTTTTCTTTTTTCTTGAAAGTTGTATAAGCTCACTTTGGGAGAAAAATGAGTTAACAATAGTTTTAGTAAGGTAGAGATGTCCTCTTTTTATATTTATAATAAAAAGATCAACGGTGTACGATATCCTCGTAAATTAATCAAAAGAGGTTTAATTGTAAAATGTCATTGTAAGAATGTTTTCTTTTCTTGAAAATGGAATAATATCTCATTCGTAGTAATCGATAATTAAAACAATTTTCTAATCGCCTTAATTATAAATTATTACGACCTCAGCGTCATATACAAATAAAATTTCATATATTCATAAAAATATTGGTAACGCGTTCTATTAACCAAAGTAGGTATTTTAAACATTTCAGTTTGAACATTTTCCTGTCTTTCTTCTTCATCAAATTACTTCCTTATTCTACGTGTCAAAATATGTTAAAATAGATATAAAATTAGTATTATTTATTTCGATGTTTTCAAGCCAGACAGTTGTATAATGATAATTCGTAAAATGTTCTATTGAAAGTTCGGATAATTTTATTAAGAGGAGATTTTATTTCATCACGATTCGAAACCTTCATCTTTCTACTATGCAAGAAATGGTGAGACCTTCGAAGTGCGAAGGTATTGAAAGAACGAATGTACGACCTGTGCTTCGATTACGAAAGAGGACGGACATTTCTCATTCAAAGGTCAAAAAGCTCTCTCGTTATAGAAAATAAAAATTTACTATTAGGCGACACGATAAATAAACTTCAGTCGCGTTTGTATCACAAAATCCGAGGAGAGAGAAAGAAGTCCGTTTAATAATATCTTCAATACTATACCAAATAGTATTATCAAAATAAATTGAGCTATTCATCCGGTAGCAGAAATATCGGGACGTTCAACCAGTCGGCATCGTCTCGCGCAAATACAGCGAATCAAGGGCTGCAGAATCTCGAAGAAAATGATAAAACCCAGGGTAAAAGAGAAGCAATAAGATCTCGCTCGATACGCGGTGGCCATTTCTCGCTGAGGCAATAGACAGTCTTCCGAAGGAAGTTCCGGCGGTGTTCTCGAGCCACGGTGGGCATCGAGAATCGGAACTTCTGGTCACGTGCCGGCAATCATCGTGTCAGCTGAGACGGCCACGTGATTCGTTTTCTATCGTATCCGCGATTCCAGTTGGCACGTTTCGCGTAACAAAGGAAACGGCTTCGCCTTTGAGACCGTTCCACGGCACGGCTTTCACGAAAATCGGACAAAGCGCACGTGGCCTTCTGTTTCGCGCTTTCCGCGCGCGCCTTCCCGTGACCGTCGCCACGACGTTCACACGCGGAGAATTTCCTCTGAAAGTTCACGGCAGATGGAAAACGCGTCACCCCGGCAATTCGTTTCATGAAAATCGTCCGTGAAGTTGGAATTCTCAAAGCGTTCGCAGTTACAAGCTTGTAATTTTTTCGTGCAAATGGTGTGACTTATCAAGTATCCTACAACATTTTGTTACGAAGAATTTTGCAGGCAATTTTGTAGGATTTTATAGTCTTTGGATGTAAGATTTTGAATTTAGAACTTGTTTATTGTATATTGTAATTTTGCATTGAATTAAATAATAGCGATAGAAGATTTTAATAGAAATTTATAGAAGTTTATTCAACTCTGCCACGATTTTCCATTTACCAAGGAACATGTATACGAAAAGTGTTATAAAAGTTCGGTTATCTGTACATGACTCGTCTTACGAAAATTTTGAAACAACAATTACAACGTCGACAATTGTTTAATATATTAATAATAATAGTGGACCAGTCGTCTACATAATGATGCGTCAATTTTTTTCTGCGAAACTTTTTGAAACGATAATTACAATGTTGACAGTAATTATTTATTGAATTTGAATAAAATTTCCCGATGCTGCGAACGTGCGAGCCACGATCAATTTTCGAAAGATTTCACTTTATTGGAGTCGAATTATTTCCGTCAATTGCTCGTTCGAGTTCTGTTTCAAATTATCGGGCTTCGCTTCGATTCGTTCGATTTATACACCCGTCGAAGTTTCCCGGCTGCTACTTTTTAATTCCACTCTTTCCTCTGGGCGAAGACAACGATTCAGTTTTACAGTTCTTCATCGAAATTACGTATTAATTACTTTAGCAACTTTCTTACGACCGTTCCACCGGCGATAAAAGTCCGATATTTTTCGAGCAGATCGCCATTCGGCGTACGACGACACATTTGCATGTTAATGCAAATTCCGTGATTTTATCTCGCGTGGGAATATCGATCGTGACTAAAAAGTACGAAATATATATTAATAGCTTCTATGTTAATTGCGTCCGTTGTAACGGGATACCATCGATGCACATCGGATATCGGAAAGCTGAATAAAATTAGAAATTCACGTTTCTCGAATATATCTTTAATCTCGTTTCCTTTGACGTACGATATTAATGTCCGTTGCAAGTACGCCGAATCAGTTTCTTCAAGATGCAAGCTCTGAGTTAATAAATAAAAGATATCTCCCTCCCTTTGATTATTTTCATTTTTTATTTATATTTATATTTTCATATATATTTTCAATACATTAGCATTGTGGAAATTGTAATTTTATTGATATCAATTCAGTTCGAGCAGTCTCGAAACGCGAACTCTTAATTGACATCATTAAATTTCAGTCCCTAATATTGGAATTTTTCAGCTAATTTAATTCCATTACTATCTAATCTTTGTAAAACGTAAATTAAAATTGGAATAATCTAAATTTTTACAGTCACTTGTAATCCAACGATATTACTTGAAGATTAAAATCGAATCTTAAGAAAGAAGCGATATTTCTTTCGACAACGGTTAGTAAATCTTCTCCAATTCAACGAAAGCCCATTTCTTTCGTCGAAGAAATCGGTAATAAAAGCTTTTGTGAAGCATAAAGTAAAACTGAATAACCTAAATTTTAACGAACAGATGTGAATTATACAGTCATTTGTAACCCAACGATATTACTTGAGAATTAAAATAGAGTCTTTAGAATCTTTTAAAAAGAAACGAGATTTCTTTCGATAACGATCAGTAAAGTCTTCTCCAATACAGCGAGAACCCAACCTTTTATCAAAGAAATCGTTAATAGAATCCGTTATCGAGATACATAAATAAAACTAAATGTCTTAAATTTTGATGGCATACAGCCATTTATAATCCAATGTATAATAAACAAACTTGAGAAT